>JARQOD010011113.1:0-24666 GCA_033576555.1 Oophaga sylvatica
GTCAGTAAACTATTCTTAAAAGAACAACACTCTATACAACATATAGATTAGCAACATCAGCATGTAAATATAGAATAGATTTACCTGACACGATATCCGTTGAACTCAGGGTTAATCTTGAGGACTTGATACACTGTCACAGGAAAGAGGAGGACCGGGGGTCTAACCTGACCCTAAACTGGGTCCTAACTAATCCCTCACCTTGGAGGTACTGATAATGGTTCAGAGGTCCAAGTCTCCAGCCTAACCCTGTCTCCTATCAGTCCCTGAACCCTGTAATCAGTCCTAAGAAGGATTCTGATTACCACCAAAGGGATATGGGCTGATCTCTGCTAAATACACAGATTAGACATATAAGACAGACTGGAGAAAACACAGACTTGCATACACACTCAAACACAGAAGGAACATAAATGATCTGGGATATTAAACTCTAAGCAAGGTGAGCTTAAAACAACTAAGGAGCTCTTTAACTTAAGTCTATACAGATACAATCCTATCTGTGGTCTGCATGAAGAATTTCACTGGCAACTCCCAACACAGACAACCAGAGATTTAAAGGAAACCAATCAACAAATAATTAATTGCAGCCGGGAGAAACTGCACCCAGTCCCAGAACTGAGCACAGACAGAATTAACTCCCTAACTGCCAAACACAAAGAAACAGCAACTCAGCTGTGAGAAGTCAGAATGTGCAACCGCGACGATCTTCGTGGCGATGCACACATGACACTTTAATTCCGAGCACACAAGGTGTAGAAGCCCCCCCTGCTGCAGACCCTCACCCCATCAGTCAGCCTAGTGTGACCCCGCAGGTTCCCCCCAGTAATGCCTGGAGTCGTGGCGCTCCGTCCTTCACCTCTGGTGCCAATTATACCGGCCAGGCGTTTAAACGGAGAAACGTTGTGCGTTTCCGGCACAGAGGTGCCAAGTAGGATCTGCCAGATAGAAGGTTTGTGGTCAGGGAGCTCTTGTGTCGCCAGATGGGGTTTGCGCCAGTCAGCATCTTGGCGGTGATTAATCTTCCAGACAGGCAGGGCTATGACGTCAGCTTTAAGCTCATGAGTGACCTGGACAGGTTCTGGTCTAATTTCCCCAAGTTTAGAGACTCTGAGGGCTGGAGTAAGTTCAGTTTTATTCCTATCTCTAAGCCAGATACCGTTACGGTAAATCTCATCTTCTGGAATGAGTCTGTTCCCCCGCAGGACATTGTGGTGTGGCTCCGGAGGCATTGTGACCTGGTCTCTGACCTCACCAAAAGCAGAGACAATGATGGTATCTGGACGGGAGGGTGGAGGGTTTTGGTGAAACTGCGCCAGTGCGATAATATCACTGCCCACTTACCCAACTCCTTCTTTATTGGGAGGGAGAGGGGTGTGTGTTTCTATCCTGGGCAGCCTCGTAAGTGCTTCAAATGTGGCAAGGCGGGTCACCTGGCGAATACGTGTACTGTGGTGAAGTGCAACCTGTGTGGGGAGGTCGGCCATGTGGCTGCAGACTGCCAGAACATCAGGTGCAACCTCTGTGGGAAGATCGGTCACCCTCACAGGGACTGTCCTGACGCCTGGCACAATATCTGTAAGGACTATCCTGATGAGGATTTGGTGGCAGGGGCAGAGATTCTGGAGGAGGCAGCTTTACTGTCAGGGGAAATACTGGCCAGACCGGAGGCCCACCAGGGGTCTACTCAGGTGACACCAGAGCAGCAGGGTTCAGAGGGTGCACAGGGGAGTATGGAGGTTGTCCCTCAGGGGCAGCAGTCACAGGGAAGCATTACTTCAGTACTACCATCTGTGTCTCAGACTAAAAGGAAGAAAAAGGACAAGACCTCCCGTAAACCTGAGAAGGAGTATGACACTGACCAAGGAGCCAGGAAGAAGGTCCAGAGTTCTGCAGGTGTAATGGACTTATCTAATAGGTTTGGTGTTCTGTCTGAGTCTGACGGTGATTTTGAGGATGACCTTAGAAGAATTGACGCAGAGTTTGATAGGGACGTAGAGGACTGTCCTCCGCCCAAGCGGAAGCCATTACCTGAGGGCTCTCGGGTAGAGTCTGAAATGGAGACCGGCGGTGACCAGAATAACTCCGACTCAGATCTGTGACGCTGTCAACCACATAATGTCCGACCCCAGATAGATAAAATCATTAGGAAATGTTAAGTTATGGAAGGATGTGTCACTGGGTTGAAATATGATGTTTTTTTTTTTGTTTTTTTTCCAACCAGGTGTATGGACTCTTTAAGATAATTTTATATGTATAATCCGGATATGTAATGAATGTACAATCCAAGTGAATTTAGTTTTGTATTACTGGAGAAATGTCAGTATATTTGTATTTGTTTGGTTTTTACAATAAAAATTGCCCCTATGTACAAGAATATAACTACTAAATACTGCCCCTATGTACAAGAATATAACTACTATAATACTGCTCCTATGTACAAGAATATAACTACTATAATACTGCTCCCTATATACAAGAATATAACTACTATAATATTTCCCAATGTACAAGAATATAACTACTATAATGCTGCCTCCTATGTACAAGAATATAACAACTATAATACTGCCCCTATGTACAAGAATATAACTACTATAATACTGCCCCTATGTACAAGAATATAACTACTATAATACTGCTATGTACAAGAATATAACTACTATAATAACTGCTCCTATGTACAAGAATATAACTACTATAATACTGCCCCTATGTACAAGAATATAACTACTATAATACTGCCCCTTATGTACAAGAATATAACTACTATAATACTGCCCCTATGTACAAGAATATAACTACTATAATACTGCCCCTATGTACAAGGAATATAACTACTATAATACTGCTCCTATGTACAAGAATATAACTACTATAATACTGCCCCTATGTACAAGAATATAGCTACTATAATACTGCTCCCTATTACAAGAATATAACTACTATAATACTGCTCCTATGTACAAGAATATAACTACTATAATACTGCTCCTATGTACAAGAATATAACTACTATAATACTGCTCCTATGTACAAGAATATAACTACTATAATAGTGCTTGTTATGTTTTGGTAGCTGAGGAGAATAAACAAAAACGGCAATACACCAGAGAGGCTGGAACCTATTGGATTGCAGTAACCTGAACTAACCACACAACTAGAGGTAGCCATGGAGCGTTCCTACGTTGATCCTAGACGCCTCGTCACAGCCTGAGAGATAACTACACCTAAAGGCAGAAAGATGAAAGCTATCTGCCGCGGAGCAGATCCCCAAAGAAAATAGGAAGCCCCCAAACATGTAATGGCAGTTAGACAAGAAGAAGCACGGACACAGACAGAAAATAAAATGAGCAAACGCTGGGGCCCAATCTGTCTAGACAGAAAAGTACAGGAAAGGATACTCACTGCAATCCAAAAAAAAACCCTAAAAAATACCAACTCTTCTGATTGCAAAAACACCTGAGATCACACGATCTCTACCACCTAATTAGTTCTCTGGTGTAACAAAACTAAGCCGCAGCCACTGAAAAAACAGGAAAAAGCAAATGAACAAACAACAGTGGCTCCAGATAAACTGAGAGGAGCACAAGCCCCCGGAGGGGACCTGGCTGACCTCCACAGAAGTGCAGGGAACAATGCAAAAAGCAAGCACAAAAATAAAAGCAGAAAATATCTTATCTGATAGCAGAAGATGCAGGCAAGACTCATCAAACTTCCAAATGAACCAGGAACCACAATTGAGACAAGAACAATTGATCACCGGCGACCATCATGGAAGGGAACCTCCCTTATATCAGTCCAGTCCGTGATCCCAGATTGCCATTCCTCGCTGTAAGGTTCAGTACTGTCTGTAACCACCAGAGAGAGCCTCTGCTCAGAAACTATCTCTAGCACATTCATAACAGTACCCCCCTTGAGGAGGAGTCACCAAACCCTCACTTGTGCAACCAGGCCGATCAGGATGAGCTCGGTGATAGGCACGGATCAGTCTCCAAGCATGGATGTCCGAAGCAAACACCCAAGAATTGTCCTCCTGACCATAACCTCTCCATTTAACCAAATACTGGAGTTTCTGTCTAGAAAAAAGAGAATCCAATATTTTCTCAACCACATACTCCAGATTGCCCTCAACCAAAACAGGGTCAGGAGGCGCAGCCATAGGAACCACTGGCTCGACAAACCTCTTCAATAAGGACTTGTGGAACACGTTATGGATCTTAAATGTCCCTGGAAGAAGCAAACGGAAGGAAACAGGATAAAGAATCTCCATGATCTTATAAGGTCCAATGAACCTAGGCTTAAACTTTGGAGATGCAACTCTCATAGGGATATTTCTTGAGGGCAACCAAACCAAGTCCCCCACTTTAAACCGAGGACCATCAGTCCTATGCCGGTTGGCAAACCATTGGGCCTTCTCCTGAGAGAGAGACAACCTCTCCACTACCTGGTCCCAAATCTGCTGCATATGCTCCACAACAGAGTCAACACCCGGACAGACAGAAGCCTCCGCCTGTCCCGAGAAAATCGAGGGTGAAACCCGGAATTGCAGAAAAATGGAGACATCAAGGTGGCAGAGCTAGCCCTATTATTAAGAGCAAACTCAGCCAAAGGCAAAAAAGAGACCCAGTCATCTTGATCAGCAGACACAAAACATCTCAAATAAGTCTCCAAGGTCTGGTTTGTTCTCTCGGTTTGTCAATTGGTCTGAGGATGAAATGCAGAGGAGAAAGATAATTGAACACCAAGTGTGATGAAACGGGCACACGGTCCGCCACACGGTAGCCCGGGGTATCACGGCTTGTGATCCCTCCGTGCCGCAAATGTGACGAAAACGCGCCCACACACGATGGCTGCTGCCATCCAACCCAGTAAACTGCAGGGATTTATAATTATCCCACTTCCCTTTAGGAACTTGCAGCTCTCTGGCGCCCCATTTACCCTCAGGTCAGTCTGTACTGCACCTAGGATAATTAGTCGCCAGACGGGTCACTTGGATGTGTGCTGGCTATTGGGCACGCTGCAGTGAGGGAATTATAATTAATCCGGGCCGCGGCCGGGCAATACACTTATAAAACCCGCTCTGTCACTGCCAGCGCCACCCAATAGATTAACACTTTACACCCCTTCTTTTTAAGCTGCCACCAGCTACGATTTACTTAATGAACAATTTATCAAGAGGGTCCGTAGCAACCCCAAAACAGTAGCGTAGTACTTCAGGCACGTGCAAATTCGTTTATAGAGCAGGAGAAACAAACTAGTAAATTTTATATCTTTACTCCAAAAAGGTTTGACAGTGTTTATAAAGTTTTAAAACAAGATTTTACAAAAGGGGAGACAATCGAAATATGTACAATATGGTTACGGAAAATAAAAGGGGTTAACATAAGGAAGATCAACTTACAGTTCTTAGATCATAGTAGGCAAGCCATGCGGTTGGGGGATGGGAGACACATCCCAATGCATTACAGAGCTGCTATAAGTCTGGTGTCCAGGGCAGATCTCAGGCAGAATACCTGGCCCCTACCTTATAGACCTGTGGCCGTGACATCATAAACGGGGTGGAGTTACCAGGGTCCTCCTCTTGCTCTAAGTGGTGATCTTAGTTCAGAAAACTAATAACTATCATAACTTAGAGATGGAGTCTCTTACAGCGATGCACAGCATACCATTGTACTCCGCAAGATGTTGGCGTGCATTTAAGTCTAAACGCAGAGTGCCTGGGTGGATCGGCTAAGCAGAAATCTGTTTCTTAGGTTCTGCTGGTGCCAGTGCTTAGAAAATTCACTGATCCCTGGATTCACGATGAATTGGCAGATATGAAAATTTCATACTTATAACATACACAGGAGCCAAGATATTTGATCTTGAATAACTACCATACAACAAAGGAACAGACCATGTGGTTTGTCAGCCGCTTTCAGCCGGCCTCCCAGTGGGGGCTAGCCACCTGGAATCAGATTACACAGAGTGTGTAGTGAGCTGAAGGGGGGAAGAGGCCCACAGGCTGCAAAGCCTAATGAATGCAGTAGTTGTGGAAAGTTCTAGGGAAGCACAGGATATAGAGCTTGCAGTATCATCACACCAAGTTTAGAACAAAATGTCCTCCAAAATCTGGAAACAAACTGGACTCCTCTGTCAGACACAATGTTCTCCGGAATGCCATGCAACCGAACCACATGCTGAAAGAACAAAGGCACCAACTAGGAGGAGGAAGGCAACTTAAGCAATGGCACAAGATACAGCAAACCAGCCGAAAAATCAAACAGAGAAAAAAAAAAAACAGCAAACACTTATCTGAAGGAGAGCAGGAAACTAGTAGTGCTTCAAGCAAGACCAGAAGAACAATTGATAACCGGCAAGGCTGCTGGGAAATCAGGCAACTTATATCCTACCATTCAGCGCCAGCTGAAGGCCATTGATTAATCAGTTCATTACCCTCAGCAACCACCAGAGGGAGCCCCAGCTCAGAAGCTGCCTCTAGCATATTCACAACAGTACCCCCCCCTTGAGGAGGGGTCACCGAACCCTCACCTGCGCAACCAGGCCGATCAGGATGGGCTCGATGATAGGCACGGATAAGTCTCCCAGCATGAATGTCCGAAGCAAACACCCAAGAATTGTCCTCCTGACCATAACCTCTCCACTCAACCAAATACTGGCGTTCCGTCTAGCACAACGAGAATCCAATATCTTCTGAACCACATACTCCAAATTGCCCTCAACCAAAACAGGGTCGGGAGGTGCAGCCATAGGAACCACTGGTTCGACAAACCTCTTCAATAAGGATTTGTGGAACACACTATGGATCTTAAAAGTCCCTGGAAGAAGCAAACGGAAGGAAACCGGATTAATAATTTCCATGATCTTATAAGGTCCAATGAACCTAGGCTTAAACTTAAATTTAGGAGATTCAACCTTCATAGGGATATTCCTTGAGGACAACCAAACCAAGTCCCCCACTTTAAAAGGAGGACCATCAGTCTTATGCCGGTTGGCAAACCACTGGGCCTTCTCTTGAGAGAGAGACAACCTCTCCACCACCTGGTCCCAAATCTGCTGCATACGCTGCACAATAGAGTCAACACCCGGACAGACAGAAGCCTCCGCCTGTCCTGAAGAAAATCGAGGGTGAAACACGGAATTGCAGAAAAATGGAGACATCAAGGTGGCAGAGTTAGCTCTATTATTAAGAGCAAACTCAGCCAAAGGCAAAAAAGAGACCCAGTCATCTTGATCAGCAGACACAAAACATCTCAAATAAGTCTCCAAGGTCTGGTTTGTTCTCTCGGTTTGTCCATTGGTTTGAGGGTGAAATGCAGAGGAGAAAGACAACTGAACACCAAGTTTAGAACAAAATGTCCTCCAAAATCTGGAAACAAACTGGACTCCTCTGTCAGACACAATGTTCTCCGGAATGCCATGCAACCGAACCACATGCTGAAAGAACAAAGGCACCAACTCGGAGGAGGAAGGCAACTTAGGCAATGGCACAAGATGTATCATCTTGGAAAACCTATCACAAATCACCCAGATAACGGTCATTCTCTGAGAGACAGGAAGGTCAGAAATAAAATCCATAGAAATATGGGTCCATGGCCTCTTGGGTACAGGTAATGGCATTAACAAACCACTAGAACGAGAGCAAGGCTTGGAACGAGAGCAAGTCCCACAGGACTGCACAAAGTCCCTGACATCACGAGACAAAGTAGGCCACCAAAAGGAGTGACTCACCAAGTCTCTGGTACCAAAAATCCCAGGATGACCGGCCAACGCGGAACAATGAATCTCAGACATCACACTCATTTTCCACTGGTCTGGAACAAACAACTTCCCAACAGGGCAGCGCTCAGGTTTATCCTCCTGACACCCTTCCAGAGCCAGTCTCAAATTGGGTGAAATGGCGGAAAGAACCACACCCTCTTTCAAAATAACAGCAGGATCAGATAACTCAGGAGAATCTGCAAAGAAACTCCTCGAGAGGGCATCCGCCTTAATATTCTTAGTGCCAGGAAGAAAAGAAACCACAAAATTAAATAGT
This sequence comes from Oophaga sylvatica, assembly GCA_033576555.1. Taxonomy (NCBI): domain Eukaryota; kingdom Metazoa; phylum Chordata; class Amphibia; order Anura; family Dendrobatidae; genus Oophaga; species Oophaga sylvatica. The sequence goes on from JARQOD010011113.1 coordinate 8,042, forward strand.
GTGAAAAACAAAGCCCACCTGGCCTGTCTAGGATTAAGTCGCTTGGCTGATTCGAGATAAACCAAATTCTTATGGTCCATGAGGACCACCACCTGATGTTTGGCTCCTTCCAGCCAATGTCTCCACTCTTCAAAGGCCCACTTCATGGCCAATAACTCCCGATTACCCACGTCATAATTACGTTCAGTTGGAGAAAATTTTCGAGAGAAAAAGGCACAAGAGTTACTCTTAGAGGTCTCTGGATCTCTTTGGGACAAAATGGCACCTGCCCCAATTTCAGAGGCATCAACCTCCACCTGAAATGGTAGAGAAACATCAGGCTGCCGTAGAACAGGAGCAGAAGTGAATCTCTGCTTAAGTTCCTGAAACGCAGAAACTGCCTCAGGAGGCCAATTCACCACATCAGAACCCTTTTTGGTCAAATCAGTCAATGGTTTAACAATACCAGAGAAATTACCAATAAATTTACGATGACAACTGGCAAAACCCAAAAATCTCTGAAGAGCCTTTAATGAAGTAGGTTGAACCCAATCACAGATGGCCTGAACCTTGACCGGGTCCATTTCAATAACAGATGGAGACAAAATGAATCCCAGAAATGAGATCCTCTGTACGCCAAAAAGACACTTTGATCCCTTCACATACAGAGCATTCTCTCTCAAAATCTGGAACACAGTCCGAACATGTTTCACATGAGAGTCCCAGTCATTGGAAAAATCAAGATATCATCCAAATAAACAATCAGAAATTTATCCACAAAATCCCTGAAAATGTCATTCATGAAGGATTGGAAGACGGAAGGAGCATTAGTGAGCCCAAAGGGCATCACTAGGTACTCAAAATGCCCCTCTGTGGTATTAAACGCCGTCTTCCATTCATCACCGTGCTTAATGCGAATAAGGTTATACGCCCCCCTGAGGTCAAGCTTGGTAAACCAAGTAGCACTTTTTACCCTGGAAAACAGGTCAGAAATCAAGGGTAATGGATATTGATACTTCACAGTGATCTTATTCAAGAGACGATAATCAATACACGGCCTTAATGAACCATCCTTTTTGGCCACAAAGAAAAAACCGGCACCCAAGGGTGAAGAGGATGGTCTGATATAACCCTTTTACAATGACTCCTTGATATAAGATCGCATAGTATCGTGTTCAGGTACAGACAAGTTAAAAAGGCGACCTTTAGGGAATTTACCACTAGGCACTAATTCAATAGCGCAATCGTAGCTCCTGTGAGGGGGCAAGGATGCAGATTTACTTTCACTAAATACATCCGAAAAATCAGTCAAAAAGTCAGGTACATCCTGAGACTGGGGAGAGGCAGAAAAAACAGGAGTGTTGGCATTAACACATTGGCAGCCCCAACTGGTCACAGACACAGATTTCCAATCCAAAACAGGATTATGAGACTGTAACCAAGGGAAACCTAGTACAATAATGTCATGCAGATTATACAACACCAAAAATTTGCAACTCTCCTGATGATCTGGTTCAACCCTCATTATCACCTGAGTAGAAAACTGGGGTTTATTCTCCGCCAAAGGGGTGGAATCAATGCCCAGTAGGGGAATAGACTTCCGCAGGGGTATCATGGAAAACCCACAACGTTTGGCAAAGTCAAAATCCATCAGGTTAATAGCTGCTCCTGAATCAACAAAAGCCTGAGCAGAAAATGTGGACAGGGAGCAAATCAGGGTAACAGTCAACAGAAATTTAGTCTGAACACTACCCAAGACAACTGAGCGTGCAAAACGTCTCCCCCGCTTAGGGCAGACTGAAATAGCATGAAAGGCGTCACCACAGTAGAAACATAACCCATTGCGCTTTCGAAACTCATGACGCTGAGTCCCAGAAGTCACTCTATCACACTGCATGGGCTCAGAAGCTGGCTCACAAGGCAACACTATCTCACGCATACCTCTAAGCTCACGCAAACTTCTGTCAATTTGAATAGCCAAAGACATAGAATTATTGAGACCAGAGGGAGCAGGGAATCCCACCATAACATCCTTTACATTCTCTGACAGCCCCTTCCGAAAAAGGGCTGCCAAAGCATCATCATTCCATTTGCTCAGGACTGCCCACTTTCGGAATTTCTGACAGTACAACTCAGCGTCTTCAAGACCCTGATTTAATGCCAACAAGGTTTTTTCAGCTTGATCAGTGACATTAGGTTCATCGCACAATAACCCCAGAGCCAGAAAAAATGCATCAACATTACTCAAAACAGGGTCCCCAGGTGTCAGGGAAAAAGTCCAATCCTGAGGATCGCCGCGCAGGAGAGAGATGACAATTTGAACCTGCTGTGCTGTGTTCCCTGAGGACTTAGGCCTTAAGGCAAAAAACAACTTACAGTTATTTTTGAAATTCAGAAATTTAGCCCGATCCCCCAAAAACAAATCTGGCATGGGGATCCAAGGTTCCACAACCGGCAACCCAGCAAGATAGGAAGCAATACTCCGAACTTCAGTGGCAAGCTGATCCACACGGCCAGACAACTGTGCAAACTCCATTGAGAAAAAAAATACTCCTCAGCACCCAGAGAAAAAGAGGGAAAAAATGCAAGACAGAAAAAAAAAAAAAAAATCTCTGACAACTCTGACAACTTTTTTCTTTCCACACTATTTTTCCCTTCTGTGAGTACCATATAATTTTCAGTTATGGCCGGTGATACTGTTATGTTTCAGTAGCTGAGGAGGACAGGAACAACAGCAGGGCAGCCGAACACCTGAGATGTTGGTAACTGATGGATTGCAGTAACCTGAACTAACGACACAACTAGAGGTAGCCGTGGAGCGTTCCTACGTTGATCCTAGACGCCTCATCACAGCCTGAGAGATAACTACACCTAAAGGCAGAAAGATGAAAGTTATCTGCCCCGGAGCAGATCTCCAAAGAAAACAGGAAGCCCCAAACATATAATGGCGGTTAGACAAGATGAAAATACAAACATAGGCAGAAAATAAACTGAGCAAACGCTGGGGCCACAAGCTGACTAAATAGGATAGGACAGGAGAGATTACTTTCTGCAACCCAGAAAACCTTACAAAAATCCAACAATTCTGATTACAAAAATACTGAGATCACACGATCTCGCCACCCACTAAATCAGATCTCAGTGTGAACAAAAACCAAGCCGCAGCCGCTGAAAAAACAGGAAAAAGCAAATAAGCAAATAACAGTGGCTGCAGATAAACTGTGAGGAGCTCAGGCCCCAGGAGGGGACCTGGCTGACCTCCACAAAAGTGTAGAAAACAATGCAAAAAGCAAGCACAAAAAGAAAAGCAAAAAATATCTTATCTGAAAGCCGGAGATGCAGGCAAGACTCCAGCAAACTTCCAAATGAACCAGGAACCACAATTGAGACAAGAACAATTGATCACCGGCAACCATCATGGGAGGGAACCTCCCTTATATCAGCCGTCAGTGAACCCAGATTGCCACTCCTCGCTGAAAGGTTCAGTACTGTCTGTAACCACCAGAGGGAGCCTCTGCTCAGAAACCATCTCTAGCACATTCATAACACCAACTCTTCTGATTGCAAAAACACCTGAGATCACACGATCTCCACCACCTAAATCAGATCTCTGGTGTAACAACACTAAACCGCAGCCACTGAAAAAACAGGAAAAAGCAAATGAACAAATAACAGTGCCTACAGATAAACTGAGAGGAGCACAGGCCCCAGGAGGGAACCCGGCTGACATCCACAAAAGTGCAGAAAATTATGCAAAAAGCAAGCACAAAAAGAAAAGCAGAAAATATCTTATCTGAAAGCAGCAGATGCATGCAAGACTCAGCAAACTTCCAAATGAACCAGGAACCACAATTGAGACAAGAACAATTGATCACCGGCGACCATCATGGGAGGGAACCTCCCTTATATCAGTCCAGTACGTGATCCCAGATTGCCATTACTCGCTGTAAGGTTCAGTACTGTCTGTAACAACTGACCCTATATACAAGAATATAACTACTATAATACTGCTCCTATGTACAAGAATATAACTACTATAATACTGCCCCTATGTACAAGAATATAACTACTATAATACTGCTCCTATGTACAGGTCTGGGTCCGGCGCCTCCCATCTTCTAGCGATGACGTCCTACTCCTTGCTTCTGTCGCGCTCCTGCGCAGGCGTACTTTATCTTCCCTGTTGAGGGCAGAGCAGAGTACTGTAGTGCGCAGGCGCCAGGAAAGGTCAGAGAGGCCCAGCGCCTGCGCACTGCAGTACCTTGCTCTGCCCTCAACAGGGCAGATAAAGTACGCCTGCGCAGGAGCGCAACAGCAGCAAGGAGTAGGACGTCATCGCCCGGACCCGGACCGCGACGCCCATCGGACCGGAACGCATTGGACCGCCCCCCCCAGTGTGTATAATATAACTTGTTTTTCGTATCTTTCAGGTTACATCGGGGGTTTATCTACAGCATTACAGAATGTAAGATGAGCCCCTGATGGTGGTGGCTGCAGCTGATATATGAAAAATGGGGTGACAGATTCCCTTTAATAGAGCAAGGAAAACAAAACTAGTAAATTGTGAAGAAACCAGATTGTATCTTAATTTCCCAGACAACCATGTTTTTGTAAACCCACAAGAATTGACTTTTTATCTGTATATTGGCTTGTGGATTTAAGAGTTTATGTCTGGTGGGTCAAGAAGACAGACTTGCAAGTTGATATACTATTTAACATACTGTGTAAGTCTATAATAGTGACTTGCACATAGTGTGTGTTTATCTGTGTTTATTGTGAGCTGATATGCTAATTGTGTATTGTTTTCTATAACCAGTTTGTTGACTTAGAAGGTAGATAGGGAAAGGCTGTGAGGATAAACTGAAGCACACTGGGTAAATCTAAAAATAGTTTACATGCCTCGGGTATAAAAATACTCAACAGAGAGAGCAGATCAGACCTCATCTCATGACACAGAGAGCTACCACTCGGACATTCTGCACAACACTCAACAGACGAGAGACAGGACTGCAGCCAATTCATCATGGCACCATCACGAGGGACACGGATCTATGATTCTAAGGGAAACAACCAAGGAGTTTTTGGCTCTGGTTGGAAGGACACAGATCTGATCCAGTGACCATCTCTGAACCATGGATATGTTTGGAGAAAGCCAGGTTTTGGGACCCGCTGATCGCCTGGTTCCATGGAGATGGTTGGATAAGCCAGGTGGTGACTTTCATATCAACTGGCTTTGTACCTTGTATGGACAGTATGGACTGTCATGTCCCTACGTTTGTTGCTATCTCTTCTCTGTGTGTATATCACAGGTGGAATATCGACCCTGGGAGCGCTGACGTAACATCTACCGTTACCTGTTGTGAATGTTTTAGAAGTGAATTCTGAGCAGAAGCTCCCTCTGGTGGTTGCAGACAGTGCTGAACCATTCAATGAGGATTGGCAATCAGGAATCACAGACTGGCTGGATATAAGGGAGGTTTCCCCCCATCATGGTTGCCGGTGATCAATTGTTCTTGTCTCAACGATGTTTCCTGGTTCACTTGGAAGCTTGCTTAGTCTTGCCTCTTCTCCTGCTCTCAGATAAGATATTTTCTGTTTTTTGTTTTTGTGCTTGCCATTTGCATTTTTCTCTGCATTTCTGTGAGGTTGGCCAGGTTCCCCTCCCCGGGGGGCTTGGGCTCCTCTCGGTTCCTCTGGAGCCACTGTTGTTTGTTCATTTGCCTTTTCCGTTTTTTTCAGTGGCTGCGGCTTAGTTTTGTTACACCAGAGAACTAATTTAGGTGGTAGAGGTCGTGTGATCTCAGGTGTTTTTGCAATTAGTAGCGTTGGCTTTTTTTAGGGTTTTTTTAGATTGCAGTAAGTATCCTTCCTATCCTTTTCTGTCTAGGCAGATTGGGCCCCAACGTTTGCTCATACTATTTTCTGTCTGTGTCTGTATTTCCTCTTGTCTAACCACCATTACATGTTTGGGGGCTTCCTATGTTCTTTGGGGATCTGCTCCGGGGCAGATAGCTTTCCTCTTTCTATCTTTAGGTGTAGTTAACCTCTCAGGCTGTGACGAGGCGTCTAGGACTAACGTAGGAACGCTCCACGGCTGCCTTTAGTTGTGGTTAGTCAGGGTACTGCAATCCAGTAGACTCCAACCTCTCTGGTGTATTGCTGTTTTTGCCTGCTCTCCTTAGCTACCAAAACATAACAGTATCACCGGCCAAACTGAAAATTATATGGTACTCACAGAAGGGAAAAATAGTGTGGAAACAAAAAAGGTTGTCAGAGTTGTCAGAGATTTTTTTTTCTGTTTGTTGCATTTTTTCCCTCTTTTTCTCTGGTTGCTGAGGAGGATATATTTTTTTTTCTCTCAATGGAGTTTGCACAGTTGTCTGTCCGTGTGGATCAGCTTGCCACTGAGGTTCGGAGTATTGCTACCTATCTTGCTGGGTTGCCAGTTGTGGAACCTATGATCCCCATGCCAGATTTGTTTTTGGGGGGTCGAGCTAAATTTCTGAATTTCAAAAATAACTGTAAGTTGTTTTTTGCCTTAAAACCTAAGTCCTCAGGGAACGCAGCACAGCAGGTTCAAATTGTCATCTCTCTCCTGCGCGGCAATCCTCAGGATTGGGCTTTTTCCCTGACACCTGGGGACCCTGTTTTGAGTAATGTTGATGCATTTTTTCTGGCTCTGGGGTTATTGTACGATGAACCTAATGTCACTGATCAAGCTGAAAAAACCTTGTTGGCATTAAATCAGGGGCTTGAGGACGCTGAGTTTACTGTCAGAAATTCCAAAAGTGGGCAGTCCTGACCAAATGGAATGATGATGCTTTGGCAGCCATTTTTCGGAAGGGTCTATCAGAGAATGTAAAAGATGTTATGGTGGGTTTCCCTGCTCCCTCTGGTCTCAATGATTCTATGTCATTAGCGATTCAAATTGACAGACGTTTGCGTGAGCGTAGAAGTATGCGTGAGATAGTGTTGCCTTGTGTGTCAGCTTCTGAACCCATGCAGTGTGATAGAGTGGCTTCTGGGGCACAGCGTCATGAGTTTCGAAAACGCAATGGGTTATGTTTCTACTGTGGTGACGCCTCTCTTGCAATTTCAGTCTGCCCTAAGCGGGGAAGACGTTTTGCACGCTCAGTTGTCTTGGGTAGTGTTCAGACTAAATTTCTGTTGACTGTTACCCTGATTTGCTCCCTGTCCACATTTTCTGCTCAGGCTTTTGTTGATTCGGGAGCAGCTATTAACCTGATGGATTTTGATTTTGCTAAACGTTGTGGGTTTCCCTTGATACCCATACGGAAGTCTATTCCCCTACTGGGGATTGATTCTACCCCTTTGGCTGAGAATATACCCCTGTTCTCTACTCAGGTGATAATGAGGGTTGAACCTGATCATCAGGAGAGTTGCAAATTTTTGGTGCTGTATAATCTGCATGACATTATTGCACTTGGTTTCCCTTGGTTACAGTCTCATAATCCTGTTTTTTTCGGAAGGGGCTGTCAGAGAATGTAAAGGATGTTATGGTGGGATTCCCTGCTCCCTCTGGTCTCAATAATTCTATGTCTTTGGCTATTCAAATTGACAGAAGTTTGCGTGAGCTTAGAGGTATGCGTGAGATAGTGTTGCCTTGTGAGCCAGCTTCTGAGCCCATGCAGTGTGATAGAGTGACTTCTGGGACTCAGCGTCATGAGTTTCGAAAGCGCAATGGGTTATGTTTCTACTGTGGTGACGCCTTTCATGCTATTTCAGTCTGCCCTAAGCGGGGAGACGTTTTGCATGCTCAGTTGTCTTGGGTAGTGTTCAGACTAAATTTCTGTTGACTGTTACCCTGATTTGCTCCCTGTCCACATTTTCTGCTCAGGCTTTTGTTGATTCAGGAGCAGCTATTAACCTGATGGATTTTGACTTTGCCAAACGTTGTGGGTTTTCCATGATACCCCTGCGGAAGTCTATTCCCCTACTGGGCATTGATTCCACCCCTTTGGCGGAGAATAAACCCGAGTTTTCTACTCAGGTGATAATGAGGGTTGAACCAGATCATCAGGAGAGTTGCAAATTTTTGGTGTTGTATAATCTGCATGACATTATTGTACTAGGTTTCCCTTGGTTACAGTCTCATAATCCTGTTTTGGATTGGAAATCTGTGTCTGTGACCAGTTGGGGCTGCCAATGTGTTAATGCCAACACTCCTGTTTTTTCTGCCTCTCCCCAGGCTCAAGATGTTCCTGACTTTTTGACTGATTTTTCTGATGTGTTTAGCGAAAGTAAATCTGCATCCTTGCCTCCCCATAGGAGCTATGACTGCGCTATTGAATTAGTGCCTGGTAGTAAATTCCCTAAAGGTCGCCTTTTTAACTTGTCTGTACCTGAACATGACGCTATGCGGTCTTATATCAAGGAGTCATTGGAGAAGGGTCATATCAGACCATCCTCTTCACCCTTGGGTGCCGGTTTTTTCTTTGTGGCCAAAAAGGATGGTTCATTAAGGCCGTGTATTGATTATCGCCTCCTGAATAAGATCACTGTGAAATATCAATATCCGTTACCCTTGATTTCTGACCTGTTTTCCAGGGTAAGAAGTGCTACTTGGTTTACCAAGCTTGACCTCAGGGGGGCGTATAACCTTATTCGCATTAAGCACGGGGATGAATGGAAGACGGCGTTTAATACCCCAGACGGGCATTTTGAGTACCTAGTGATGCCCTTTGGGCTCACTAATGCTCCTTCCGTCTTCCAGTCCTTCATGAATGACATTTTCAGGGATTTTGTGGATAAATTTCTGATTGTTTATTTGGATGATATCTTGATTTTTTTGCAATGACTGGGACTCTCATGTGAAACATGTTCGGACTGTGTTCCAGATTTTGAGAGTGAATGCTCTGTATGTGAAGGGATCAAAGTGTCTTTTTGGCGTACAGAGGATCTCATTTCTGGGATTCATTTTGTCTCCATCTGTTATTGAAATGGACCCGGTCAAGGTTCAGGCCATCTGTGATTGGGTCCAACCTACTTCATTAAAGGCTCTTCAGAGATTCTTGGGTTTTGCCAATTTTTATCGTAAATTTATTGGTAATTTCTCTGTTATTGTTAAACCATTGACTGATTTGACCGAAAAGGGTTCTGATGTGGTGAATTGGCCTCCTGAGGCAGTCTCTGCGTTTCAGGAACTTAAACAGAGATTCACTTCTGCTCCTGTTCTACGGCAGCCTGATGTTTCTCTGCCATTTCAGGTGGAGGTTGATGCCTCTGAAATTGGGGCAGGTGCCGTTTTGTCCCAAAGAGATCCTGAGACCTCTAAAAGTAACCCTTGTGCTTTTTTCTCTCGAAAATTTTCTCCAACTGAACGTAATTATGACGTGGGTAATCGGGAGTTATTGGCCATGAAGTGGGCTTTTGAAGAGTGGAGACATTGGCTGGAGGGAGCCAAACATCAGGTGGTGGTCCTCATGGACCATAAGAATCTGGTTTATCTGGAATCAGTCAAGCGACTTAATCCTAGACAGGCCAGGTGGGCCTTGTTTTTCACACGTTTTAATTTTGTGGTTTCCTTTCTTCCTGGCACTAAGAATGTTAAGTCGGATGCCCTCTCGAGGAGTTTCCTTGCGGACTCTCCTGAGTTATCTGATCCTGCTGTTATTTTGAAAGAGGGTGTAGTTCTTTCCGCCATCTCGCCCAATTTGAGACTGGCTCTGGAAGGGTGTCAGGAGGATAAACCCGAGCGCTGCCCTGTTGGGAAATTGTTTGTCCCAGACCAGTGGAAGAAGAGTGTGATGTCTGAGATTCATTGTTCCGCGTTGGCCGGTCATCCCGGAATTTTTGGTACCAGAGACTTGGTGAGTCGGTCCTTTTGGTGGCCTACTTTGTCTCGTGACGTCAGGGACTTTGTGCAGTCCTGTGGGACTTGCTCTCGCTCCAAGCCTTGCTCTCGCTCTAGTGGTTTGTTGATGCCATTGCCTGTGCCCAAGAGACCATGGACCCATATCTCTATGGATTTTATTTCCGACCTCCCTGTTTCTCAGAGAATGACCGTTATCTGGGTGATTTGTGATAGGTTTTCCAAGATGATACATCTTGTGCCATTACCTAAGTTGCCTTCCTCCTCCGAATTGATGCCTTTGTTCCTTCAGGACGTGGTTCGGTTACACGGCATTCCTGAGAACATTGTGTCTGACAGAGGAGTCCAGTTTGTTTCCAGATTTTGGAGGACTTTTTGTTCTAAACTTGGTGTTCAATTGTCTTTCTCTTCTGCTTTTCATCCTCAGACCAATGGACAAACTGAGAGAACAAACCAGACATTGGAGACTTATCTGAGATGCTTTGTGTCTGCTGATCAAGATGACTGGGTCTCTTTTTTGCCTTTGGCTGAGTTTGCTCTTAATAATAGGGCAAGTTCTGCCACTTTGATGTCTCCATTTTTCTGCAATTTTGGGTTTCACCCTCGATTTTCTTCGGGACAGACGGAGGCTTCTGTCTGTCCGGGTGTTGTGGAGCGTATGCAGCAGATTTGGGACCAGGTAGTGGAGAGGTTGTCCCTCTCTCAGGAGAAGGCCCAGTGGTTTGCCAACCGGCATAGGACTGATGGTCCTCGGTTTAAAGTGGGGGACTTGGTCTGGTTGTCCTCAAGAAATATCCCTATTAGAGTTGCATCTCCTAAGTTTAAGCCTAGGTTCATTGGACCTTATGAGATCATGGAGATTCTTAATCCTGTTTCCTTTCGTTTACTTCTTCCAGGGACATTTAAGATCCATAATGTGTTCCACAAGTCCTTATTGAAGAGGTTTGTCGAGCCAGTGGTTCCTATGGCTGCGCCTCCTGACCCTGTTTTGGTTGAGGGCAATCTGGAGTATGTGGTTGAGAAAATATTGGATTCTCGTTTTTCTAGACGGAAACTCCAGTATTTGGTTAAGTGGAGAGGTTATGGTCAGGAGGACAATTCTTGGGTGTTTGCTTCGGACATCCATGCTAGGAGACTGATCCGTGCATATCACAGTGCTCATCCTGACCGACCTGGTTGCACAAATGAGGGTTCGGTGACCCCTCCTCAAGGGGGGTACTGTTGTGAATGTTTTAGAAGTGAATTCTGAGCAGAAGCTCCCTCTGGTGGTTGCAGACAGTGCTGAACCATTCAATGAGGATTGGCAATCAGGAATCACAGACTGGCTGGATATAAGGGAGGTTTCCCCCCATCATGGTTGCCGGTGATCAATTGTTCTTGTCTCAATGTTGTTTCCTGGTTCACTTGGAAGCTTGCTTAGTCTTGCCTCTTCTCCTGCTCTCAGATAAGATATTTTCTGTTTTTTGTTTTTGTGCTTGCCATTTGCATTTTTCTCTGCATTTCTGTGAGGTTGGCCAGGTTCCCCTCCCCGGGGGCTTGGGCTCCTCTCGGTTCCTCTGGAGCCACTGTTGTTTGTTCATTTGCCTTTTCCGTTTTTTTCAGTGGCTGCGGCTTAGTTTTGTTACACCAGAGAACTAATTTAGGTGGTAGAGGTCGTGTGATCTCAGGTGTTTTTGCAATTAGTAGCGTTGGCTTTTTGTAGGATTTTTTTGAATTGCAGTAAGTATCCTTCCTATCCTTTTCTGTCTAGGCAGATTGGGCCCCAGCGTTTGCTCATACTATTTTCTGTCTGTGTCTGTATTTCCTCTTGTCTAACCGCCATTACATGTTTGGGGGCTTCCTATGTTCTTTGGGGATCTGCTCCGGGGCAGATAGCTTTCCTCTTTCTATCTTTAGGTGTAGTTAACCTCTCAGGCTGTGACGAGGCGTCTAGGACCAACGTAGGAACGCTCCACGGCTGCCTTTAGTTGTGGTGGTTAGTCAGGGTACTGCAATCCAGTAGATTCCAACCTCTCTGGTGTATTGCCGTTTTTGCCTGCTCTCCTCAGCTACCAAAACATAACAGTTACCCAGGCGAGACAGCTGAAGAGTTCGGCCCTGTAATGTGCACCATGTTGGGGGTAATTGATGGGATTGTTTTGTTTGCTATTGGGCGTTGTGGTTCAATGATGTATTGCCACACTGTTTTACCCTAACTCGGTGTTGTCTGTGTAGTGTTATGCCCACGTTTAACAGGAGAGCGGGTGTTAGGCGGGACGACCCCTGGTCCATGCGTTTCGGCTAGCAGACTTGGGTGCACGCTGACTCCCTCGTTTCTCCACATAAATATTATAGCTTTTACTCCAAAAGGAAATAGGCAGTGTTTACAAAAAGTATATAAAAGATGTTACAAATGAGACAATTACAGTATGTACAGGCAATTACAGAATAAAGATGGATTAAAGATGAGCTTACATGAGACTACATGTTTCAGTTACAGGCACGCCATGTAGAGATGGCTGGTGGGGGAGGGGAACCGTGCCAATTCATCAGGTCAAACTGCACAGCCTCTCAAAGCTGGATCCCCGGGCAAAAGACACCCTCCTAATTGGGCTTCATAATCTTATATCCTCTGTTCGTGACCTCACTAAGTGGGCAGAGCTATGGAATGTACGCCCCTTGTCCAATAGTTACTAAAAAGTCATAACCATCATAACTTGGGCTGCGAGGCTCGCAGAGTGGCGGCAGAACTATCTTTTTTTTAGTATGAAATTGGCGTTCATTTGAGTCTAAACATGAAGTGGCTGTTTGACCAGGTTAAGTAGAAATCCATTTCTCGGATTCTGCTGGTGCCGGAGCTTAAAAAATTCACTGGTGGGTGGTTCTACGAATGCACATGCCAAAAATGTATTTGTCCTACTTCTAGGCATAATCTGCGTGATTATATACCAGTTTAAAGGAACAAAGAGATCTGAATAATAATAATAATAATAATCTTTATTTATATAGCGCCATCATATTCCGCAGCGCTTTACAGTTTAACAGTTTCAAACACAAGTCATAAGTAACAACGTTAACAATACAATAATTAAAGCAAAATAAGCCGCCCCTGCTCGTGAGAGCTTACAATCTACAATGAGGTGGGGGAATACAGAGTACAGGTGTGTATATACAATGGTGCATTTACAATGATGGTCCAGCCATCTTGAGGGAGTGAGGGATGGATGGAGATAGTGAATGGGCTACACACACACACTTACACATAGAACGACTTTGGTTAGTGAATGTGATAGGCCGCTCTGAACAAATGTGTTTTGAGGGAGCGCCTGAAACCATGCAAATTGTGGATAGTCCTAATTTCTTGGGGTAGAGCATTCCAGAGGATTGGCGCAGCACAGGAGAAGTCTTGGAGTCGGGAGTGGGAGGTACGGATTAGTGCAGAGGTTAGTCGAAAGTCGTCTGAAGAGCGCAGCAGTCGGTTAGGCCGATAGACAGAAATGAGGGAGGAGATGTAGGAGGGGCTGCACTGTGGAGAGGACGGGCAGGGTGATAGATAGAAATGAGGGAGGAGATGTAGGGGGACCGCACTGTGGAAGAGATGGGCAGGGTGATAGATAGAAATGAGGGAGGAGATGTAGGGGGCTGCACTGTGGAGAGGACGGGCAGGGTGATAGATAGAAATGAGGGAGGAGATGTAGGGGGCCCGCACTGTGGAGAGGATGGGCAGGTGATAGATAGAAATGAGGGAGGAGATGTAGGGGGGTGCGCACTGTGGAGAGGATGGGCAGGGTAGATAGAAATGAGGGAGGAGATGTAGGGGGGCTCACTGTGGAGAGGACGGGCAGGTGATAGATAGAAATGAGGGAGGAGATGTAGGGGGGTGCTGCACTGTGGAGAGGACGGGCAGGTGATAGAAAATGAGGGAGGAGATGTAGGGGGGCTACACTGTGGAGAGGACGGGAGGTGATAGATAGAAATGAGGGAGGAGATGTAGGGGGGTGCTGCACTGTGGAGAGGACGGGTAGGTGATAGAAATGAGGGAGGAGATGTAGGGGGTGCTGCACTGTGGAGAGGACGGGTAGGTGATAGATAGAAATGAGGGAGGAGATGTAGGGGGCCGCACTGTGGAGAGGACGGGTAGGTGATAGATAGAAATGAGGGAGGAGATGTAGGGGTGCTGCACTGTGGAGAGGACGGGCAGGGTGATAGATAGAAATGAGGGAGGAGATGTAGCGGGTGCTGCACTGTGGAAGGACGGGTAGGTGATAGATAGAAATGAGGGAGGAGACGTAGGGGTGCTGCACTGTGGAGAGGACGGGCAGGGTGATAGATAGAAATGAGGGAGGAGATGTAGGGGGTGCTGCACTGTGGAGAGGACGGTAGGTGATAGATAGAAATGAGGGAGGAGATGTAGGGGGGTGCTGCACTGTGGAGAGGACGGGTAGGTGATAGATAGAAATGAGGGAGGAGATGTAGGGGGTGCTGCACTGTGGAGAGGACGGTAGGTGATAGATAGAAATGAGGGAGGAGAGTAGGGGCTGCCTGTGGAGGAGGAGGATAGATAGAAGGGGAGGAGATGTAGGGTGGCACTGTGGAGAGGACGGGTAGGTGATAGATAGAAATGAGGGAGGAGATGTAGGGGGTGCTGCACTGTGGAGAGGACGGGTAGGTGATAGATAGAAATGAGGGAGGAGATGTAGGGGGTGCTGCACTGTGGAGAGGACGGGTAGGTGATAGATAGAAATGAGGGAGGAGATGTAGGGGGTGCTGCACTGTGGAGAGGACGGGTAGGTGATAGATAGAAATGAGGGAGGAGATGTAGGGGTGCTGCACTGTGGAGAGGACGGGCAGGTGATAGATAGAAATGAGGGAGGAGATGTAGGGGTGCTGCACTGTGGAGAGGACGGGTAGGTGATAGATAGAAATGAGGGAGGAGATGTAGGGGGTGCTGCACTGTGGAGAGGACGGGTAGGTGATAGATAGAAATGAGGGAGGAGATGTAGGGGGGCTGCACTGTGGAGAGGACGGGTAGGTGATAGATAGAAATGAGGGAGGAGATGTAGGGGGCTGCACTGTGGAGAGGACGGGTAGGGTGATAGATAGAAATGAGGGAGGAGATGTAGGGTACGCACTGTGGAGAGGACGGGTAGGTGATAGATAGAAATGAGGGAGGAGATGTAGGGGGGCGCACTGTGGAGAGGACGGGTAGGTGATAGATAGAAATGAGGGAGGAGATGTAGGGGGGCCGCACTGTGGAGAGGACGGGAGGTGATAGATAGAAATGAGGGAGGAGATGTAGGGGGGCTGCACTGTGGAGAGGACGGGTAGGTGATAGATAGAAATGAGGGAGGAGATGTAGGGGGGCTGCACTGTGGAGAGGACGGGTAGGTGATAGATAGAAATGAGGGAGGAGATGTAGGGGGCTGCACTGTGGAGAGGACGGGTAGGTGATAGATAGAAATGAGGGAGGAGATGTAGGGGGGTGCTGCACTGTCGAGAGGACGGGCAGGTGATAGATAGAAATGAGGGAGGAGATGTAGGGGGGGGCTGCACTGTGGAGAGGACGGGCAGGGTGATAGATAGAAATGATGGAGGAGATGTAGGGGGTGCTGCACTGTGGAGAGGACGGGTAGGTGATAGATAGAAATGAGACAGGAGATGTAGGGGGGCCGCACTGTGGAGAGGACGGGCAGGGTGATAGAAATGAGGGAGGAGATGTAGGGGGGCCGCACTGTGGAGAGGACGTTTAGATGATAGATAGAAATGAGGGAGGAGATGTAGGGGGGCCGCACTGTGGAGAGGACGGGCAGGTGATAGATAGAAATGAGACAGGAGATGTAGGGGGGCCGCACTGTGGAGAGGACGGGCAGTGTTGTGAATGGGTTTGAGATGAGTTCTGAGCGGAGGCTCCCTCTGGTGGTTACAAGCGGTACTAGTGAGGATTGTGAGGACTGGGAATCAGGTGATACTGATTGGTCTTATGTAGGGGAGTCATTTTCCCATCAGGGTTGCCGGTGATCAATTGTTCTGGTCTGAATCCTTCTTTCCAGTTTCCCTTGTAGCCTGCTGTGTCATGTCTGCATCTCCTGCTATCAGATAAGACAATTTCTTATTTTGTGTTTTTGCTATATTTTTGCATTTTGTCCTGCACTTCTGTGGGGGCCTTCAGGGTCCCCTCCGGGGGCTTCTGCCCTCTCAGTTTAGTCCAGCCACTGTGTTTTGTACTTTTGCTTTTTCCAGTTTTTTTTCAGTGGCTGCTGTTTTGATTTTGTTACACCAGAGAACTAATTTAGGTGGTAGAGGTCGTGTGATCTCAGGTGTTTTTGAAATTAGTAGAGTTGGTGTTTTTCAGGGTTTTCTGGGATTGCAGTAAGTACCCTTCCTATCCTTTTCTATTTAGTAGTTTGGGCCCCAGCGTTTGCTCATACTATTTTCTTTCTGTGTCAGTATTTCCTCTTGTCTAACCGCCATTACATGTTTGGGGGCTTTCTATTATCTTTGGGGTTCTGCTCCGGGGCAGATAGCTTTCCTATTTCTATCTTTAGGTGTAGTTAGTTTCTCAGGCTGTGACGAGGCGTCTAGGACCAACGTAGGAACGCTCCACGGCTGCCTCTAGTTGCGGTGGTTAGTCAGGGTACTGCAATCTCATAGATTCCAACTGCTCTGGTGTATTTCCTTTTTTACCTGCACTCCTCAGCTACCGTAACATAACAGTATCACCGGCCATAAAAATTGTATGGTACTCACAGAAGGGAAAAATATTGTGAAGGAAGAAAGGTTGTCAGAGTTGTCAGAGATATTTTTCTGTTTGTTGCATTTTTTTTTTTTTTTTCCT
>JARQOD010011114.1:0-24664 GCA_033576555.1 Oophaga sylvatica
GAAATATGTCACACAAAATAGTTAAGAAATAACATTTCCCACATGTCTACTTTACATCAGCACAATTTTGGAACCAAAATTTTTTTTGTTAGGAAATTAAAGGGTTAAAAGTTGACCAGTGATTTCTCATTTTTACAACAAAATTTACAAAGCCATTTTTTTAGGGACCACCTCACATTTGAAGTCACTTTGACGGGTCTATATGGCAGAAAATACCCAAAAGTGACACCATTATAAAAACTGCACCCCTCAAGCTACTCAAAACTACATTCAAGAAGTTTATTAACCCTTCAGGTGCTTCACAGGAGCTGAAGCAACGTGGAAGGAAAAAATTAATATTTAACTTTTTAGCCACAAAAATGATCTTTTACAAACTTTTTTTTATTTTCACAAGGGTAAAAGGAGAAAATGGGCAAAGTTGTTGTGCAATTTCTCCTGAGTACGCCAATACCCCATATGTGGGGGAAAACCACTGTTTGGGCACACGGCAGAGCTCGTAAGGGAAGTAGCGCCGTTTGACTTTTTCAAACTAAAATTGGCTGGAGTTGAGATTGGACTCCATGTCGTGTTTGGAGAGCCCTGATACGCCTAAACAGTGGAAACCCCCACAAGTGACACCATTTTGGAAACTAGACCCCCTAAGGAACTTATCTAGATCTGTTGTGAGCACTTTGAACCCCAAAGTGTTTCACAAAAGTTTATAATGCCTGGGTGTGAAAAAAAAAAAAAAAACAATTTTCCACAAAAATGATTTTTTAGTCCCAAATTTTTGATTTTTCCCAAGGAAATTGGACCCAAAACTTGTTGTCCAATTTGTCCTGAGTACGCTGATACCCCATATGTGGGGGGGGGGAAACTGTTTGGGCGCACGGCAGGGCTTGGAAAGAAGCAGTAACGTTTTGGAATGCAAACATTGATGGGGGTCATGTTCCGTTTGTAGTGCCCCAGATGAGCCTAAACAGTGGAAACCCCCACAAGTGACCCCATTTTGGAAGCTAGACCCCCTAAGGAACTTATCTAGATCTTTGGTGAGCACTTTGAACCCCCAAGTGCTTCACACAAGTTTATAATGCCCGGGCATGAAAATAAAAAATCCTATTTTTTTCCCAAAAAATTATCTCTTAGTCACTAATTTTTTATTTTCCCATAGGTAACAGGAGAAATTGGACCACAAAATTTGTTGTCCTATTTGTCCTGAGTACGCTGATACCCATATGTGGGGGGGAACCACTGTTTGGGCGCATGGCAGAGCTCGGAATGGAAGGAGCACCATTTGACTTTTTCCAACCAAAATTGGCTGGAATTGAGATTGGATGCCATGTTGCATTTGGAGAGCCCCTGATGTGCCTAAACAGTGGAAACCCCCCAAGTGACCCCATTTGGGAAACTAGACCCCCTAAGGAACTTATCTAGATCTTTGGTGAGCAATTTGAACCCCCAAGTGCTTCACACAAGTTTATAACGTAGAGCGTAAAATTAAAAAATTATATTTTTTCCACAAAATTGATCTTTTCACCCCAATTTTTATTTTCCCAAGGGAAACAAGACTCCAAAAGTTATTGTGCAATTTGTCCTGAGTGCGCTGATACCCCATATTGGGGGTAAACCACTGTTTGGGTGCATGGAAGAGTTTGGAAGGGAAGGAGCGCCGTTTGACTTTTTCAACGCAGAATTGGCTGGATGCCATGTCGTGTTTGGAGAGCTCCTGATCTGCCTACACAGTGGAAACCCCCATAAATGACACCATTTTGGAAACTAGACCCCTCAAGGAACTTATCTAGATGTGTGGTGAGCACTTTGAACCCCAAAGTGCTTCACAGAAGTTTATAACGTACAGCCGTAAAATAAAAAATCTCTTTTTTTTTTTTTTACAAAAATGATTTTTTCGCCCCCAATATTTTATTTTCACAAGGGTAACAGGAGAAATTGGACCCAAAAGTTGTTGTCCAATTTGTCCTGAGTACGCTGATACCCAATATGTGGGAGTAAACTACTGTATGGGCGCACGTCGGGGCTCGGAAGGGAAGTAGTGACGTTTTGGATTGCAGACTTTGATGGAATGGTCTGGGGGCGTCATGTCGCATTTGGAGAGCCCCTGATGCGCCTAAACAGTGGAAACCCCCCACAAGTGACCCCATTTTGGAAAATAGACCCCACAAGGAACTTATCTAGATGTGTGGTGAGCCTTTGAACCCCGAAGTGCTTCACAGAAGTTTATAACGTACAGCCGTAAAAATAAAAAATCTTTTTTTTTTACAAAAATGATTTTTTCGCCCCCAATATTTTATTTTCACAAGGGTAACAGGAGAAATTGGACCCAAAGTTGTTGTCCAATTTGTCCTGAGTACGCTGATACCCAATATGTGGGAGTAAACTACTGTATGGGCGCACGTCGGGGCTCGGAAGGGAAGTAGTGACGTTTGGATTGCAGACTTTGATGGAATGGTCTGGGGGCGTCATGTCGCATTTGGAGAGCCCCTGATGCGCCTAATACAGTGGAAACCCCCACAAGTGACCCATTTTGGAAAATAGACCCCACAAGGAACTTATCTAGAAGTGTGGTGAGCGCTATGAAGCCCCAAGTACTTCACAGAAGTTTTATAACATACAGCCGTAAAAAAAAAAAATCATTTTTTTTTTTTACAAAAATGATTTTGTCGCCCCAGTTTTTTATTTTCCCAAGGGTAACAGGAGAAATAGGCCAAATTGCACAATAACTCTTGGGGTCCAGAGTACGCTGATACCCCATATGTGGGGTAAACTACTGTTTGGGCGCATGGCAGAGCTCAGAAGTGAAGGAGCACCATTTGACTTTTTCAACGCAGAATTGGCTGGAATTGAGATCAGACGCCATGTCACATTTCGAGAGCCCCTGATGTGCCTAAACAGCAGAAACCCCCCAATTCTAACTCCAACCCTAACCCCAAACACCAATAACCCTAGTCCCAACCCTAACCACAAACCTAACCCTAACACACCCTAACCCTAATCCCAACCCTAATCCTAACGTTAGCGCCAACCCTAACCCTAATACTAACGTTAGTGCCAACCCTAACTTTAGCCGCAACCCTAACCCTAACGGGAAAATGGAAATAAATACATTTTTTAATTTTATTATTTTTCCCTAACTAAGGGGGTGATAAAGGGGGGTTTTATTTACTATTTATAGCGGGTTTTTGTGATTGGCAGCTGTCACGCTAAAAGACGCTTTTTATTGCAAAAAAGTTTTTTGCATCACCACATTTTGAGAGCTATAATTTTTGCATATTTTGGCCCACAGAGTCATGTGAGGTCTTATTTTTTGCGGGACGAGTTGACGTTTTTATTTGTACCATTTTTGAGCACGTGACATTTTTTGATCGCTTTTTATTTCGATTTTTGGGAGGTTAGAATGAACAAAAATCAGCATTCATGAATTTTTGGGGGGAGGGTTTATAGTTCGCGGTTTGTAAATTGATTAAAGCAGTTTTATTTGGCAGTACGTTGCATACCTTTTCATTTTTTTGGCATATCAATTTTATATAATTCATTATTTTTGATCGCTTTTTCTGCGAGTATATTTTTTATTTTTTTCATCTTATGTGGTGAGGCTCGTTTTTTGGGGACAGGACGTTTTCTCGTGGTAATTTATTATACGGTTTTTTGTCGCGTGTATTATTTTGCGGTATGATGATACTTTGCTTGTTTAATTCATTGTTATACAGTTTTATAGGGGGGTCGTTAGAGGGATACAATAGTACTTTTATGTTTTGTTTTATTAAAGAAAAAACACGGATTTTGGTAAAACTTACCGTAAAATCCTTTTCAGCGAAGGAAGGAGGAGACACAGAATTCATTACTGATGGGTAGGCGGAGCCCCAGATCAGGATGTTACCTCAGATCAAAAGAGTGATGACTGGCTGGCCCCTCCAGCTCGGGCTCCTCCTACTCAGCTCCAGTCGTACAAAGCTTTTAGGAAAAGAGCCAAGATCACCAGCGGAGCAACATAACCCCTTCTGAAGGAACTTCAGAGAAAAAACACAAGGATACAGGTTATGCATGCAAAGAAAGCCAAAAAACCACAGAGTTCCAGGTACTACTCACGGAACCTGACTACTGCGATGAGCTGGCGATGCTGGAACAGAGCCTTAGCGCGCTGACCTCAGCCCAGATAATCGCTATCAGATAAGGGTCGCGCTGCATCTGAAAACATCAACACACTTCTGCCTGGGAGGGTGCTGTGTCTCCTCCTTCCTTCGCTGAAAAGGATTTTACAGGTAAGTCTTTACCAAAATCCGTGTTTCAGCTGCAGATGAAGGAAGAGAGCCACAGTAATTCATTACTGATGGGAAGTCCCAAAGCAGTTCAAAAATAAGGGTGGGAAAAAACCAACAAAGGCAGAAACCCAACAACCTTAACAACAAAGCGCAACCAGCGCTAAACACAAGTTCATCCAGAACTTTAAACTACAGCTGCCTGCAGGACCCTACGTCCGAGGGCTGCATCAGCGGAAGCACTGACGTCCACTTTATAAAATCTTGTAAACGTGTGGACAGAGCGCCAAGTCGCCGCCGGCAAAGCTGCACTGCCGAAGCACCTTGATGAAAAGCCCACGATGAAGCCACAGCCTCGTGGAATGGGCATCGAATCTTAATCGGGCAAGATTCACCCGAAGACGGTAAGCTTCCAAAATAGCTGACCGGATCCAACGAGCTATAGAACCCTTGGAAGCTCGTTGACCACGCCGACGACCGACTGCCGAACCACAAAAGGGAGTCCGTCTTACGAAAACCTTGAGTAATAGATAGATAAAACTTCAAGGCCCGCACTAAATCCAATGTGTGTAAATCTCGCTCTTTCGTATTCTTCGGATCCGGACAGATGAAGGCAACACAATATCCTGGTTGACATGAAATTGTGACACCACTTTAGGCAAAAAATCACCCGAGTGCGAAGCACTACACGATCCGGAAAAAACTCCAGAAAAGGAGGCGAGCAAGAAAGAGCTGCCAATCAGAAACTCTCCTCAAGGAAGTGACTGCAACAAGGAAAGCCACCTTCCAAGAAAGTAAAGAAAGGCTAGCAGAAACCATAGGTTCAAAAGGTTTATGCTGAAGAGCCTCCAAAACAAGGTTGAGCCGCCAAGGAGACACAGGGTGCCTTCCGCGGCGGAAACTTACGAGAATACCTCGGAAAAAAGAGATCACGTCTCTATTCGAAGCAATGGTTCTCCGGAATAATAAGGACAGAGCAGAAATCTGACCTTTCAGAGTGCTAACTGCCAAACCCTTGTCTAGCCCATGTGCAGAAAAGCCAACAGGTTGGGAATGGAAAACTTTCTCGGGTTCCGAGAAGACCCCAAACACCACGAAAAGAAGGTTTCCCAAATTTTGTGGTAAATCCTAGAAGTAGCCGGACATTCTTGCAGCACGAAGGGTAGCAATGACCTCGGCTGAAAAACCTCTACGGGTCAAGATCTTTGGTCTCAAGAGCCACGCCGTCAAACGCAGGGACATCAAGTCCGGATGACAAATGGGCCCCTGAGTCAACAAGTCCTGTTGAAGAGGGAGTGGAAACGGAGGTGCCGCCAACAGCGACATTATTGTCGAGAACCACACCCTTCTTGGCCAGTCTGGAGCTATCAAAATAGCTGGAATTCTCTCTAGTCTGATCCGACGCAGCACTAGAGGAAGTAAGGATATCGGCGGGAATACATAGATCAGCTTGAACTGATCCCACTGAGCCACTAGAGCATCCACCGCCACGCCTTCGGGTCCTTGTACCTGGACATGAATGTCGGTAACTTGGCATTGGACCTGGAGCCATCAAATCCACTTGGGGGGTTCCCCAGCGAGAGCACAGTAGTGCAAAGACTTCCGGGTGGAGGCTCCATTCCCCGGGATCCATCCTTCTGCGACTGAGAAAGTCCGCTGTAATATTCTGAACCCCTGGAATGTGAATCGCCGAAATGGCTGGTACATTGGCCTCTGCCCAAATCAGAATTCGGGACACCTCTACCATGAGTCTGGAACTCCTTGTCCCACCTTGGTGATTGATATACGCGACAGCCGTCGCATTGTCTGTCTGCACACGGACTGGCAGACCGCTCAAAGGGACCGTCCAATGTTGGAGGCAAAGAAAAATCGCCCTCAATTCCAGGATGTTGATCGGAAGCACAGACTCTTCCGGTGACCATACCCCCTGAATCCAGAGATTGGTTTCCAAACACCCCCCCAGCCCGTCAGGCTGGCATCGGTGGTTATGACTGACCACTTCAGAGGGAGGAAAGACTTCCCAGGGAGAATGCCCCTGGACGTAACCACCATTCTAGAGAATCCCGCACCGCGCGAGAAATGGTGACACTGCAATCCAGCGATTGCGACTGGTTCCATCGACTCAAGATGAACCTTTGAAGAGTCCTGGAGTGGAACTGGGCAAAAGGAATTGCCTCCATGGACGCCACCATCAGTCCCAGAAGACGCATACACTTCCGTAGGGACATTGCCGTTGAGGCTGTCATAATCTGTACATGTCGAAGAAGACATGACTGTTTGTCTGGTGGTAGGAAACTACCGACCGAAACGTGTCGAGATGCATTCCCAAAAAGAGGAATTGTCCTCGATGGTTCCAGGGACGACTTCTCCCAATTGACCAGCCAACCGAAGTCTTCAGAAACTGAAGAGACAAATCCCGAGCCGTCAAGCCTCCTCCTCCGAGGAAGCCACGATCAAAAGATCGTCCAGATAAGGGAGAATCGTAATCCCCTGTCTTCGAAGGAGTGCCATGAGGGGCGCCAGAACTTTTGTAAAGACCCTTGGCGCTGAGGCTAAGCCGAACGGCAGAGCCACGAACTGGTAATGATTCTGACCTATGGCAAATCGAAGAAAGCGCTGATGAGCCTTTCCGATGGGAATATGCAAATAGGCGTCGCGAATGTCGATTGACACCAGAAAATCGTTCTGTGACAGAGCTGCCACAACGGAACGAAGCGACTCCATGCGAAATTTCCGGGTATGGACATGCCGGTTTAATCGCTTGAGATCCAGAATCGGGCGAAATTTGTTCTCCTTTTTGGGAACTATAAAAAGGTTGGAATAAAAACCTTTTCCTCGGTCCTCTGACGGAACCGGTATCACTACACCCTTTTGTAGTAGCGATTCGACCTCTCGCTGTAGAGCGACAACAAGCTCGGGTTCCGACGGAGCGCGAGATTGACAAAAAACATTTGGGGGTTGAGAAGCAAACTCTATGAAATAGCCTGCCGACACTATCCGCGTTACCCAGGAATCTGGAACGCGAGCCATCCAAGTCTCCTTGAAAAGAAGCAGGCGACCCCCCACTCGAGAATCCTCGAGTGGACCCCTGGCGTCAATCCGACTTTGCGGGTTTCTTGTCAAGTTCCCGCTTGTTCTGGCGGAAACTCTGCTTCCAGGGAGTACGAGTTTTCTGAGAGGATTTCTTTCCTGAGAAAGAAGGACGACCCGATCCCCACGAGGAGTGACTAGATCGTCCTCGGCCCCGAAAGGACCGCCGACCACTATAAACACCAGGCTTACTGGACACCGAGGCCATGGCCCTTCGCTGTGGTAATGCTGATTCCTTTGCCTTAGCCTTGGAAATCAGCTCTGTGAGGTCGGATCCAAAAAGATGGCCACCCTTGTAAGGTAAGGCCAACAACCCTTGTTTGGAAACTGCGTCCCCGGCCCACTGTCTGAGCCATAAAGCTCTTCTGACTGTGACCGCTGAAGCTTGCGCTTTGGCCAGCAGAGATGCCGTATCCAGACCGGCATCAAAGATATAACAGGCTGCCGTTTCTAACCATTCACAAGTTTCCCGTATCTCAGATAACGGAGATTCATTTTGCAACTCCGTCTTCAGACGTGCCAACCAGCTTAGAGAAGCTCTAGCAGCACACATGGATCCTAGCACTGCTCGAAATCCATGACCCGCAGCCTCATAGCTTGCTTTTGCCGCCAATTCTGCCTTTCTATCCAAAGGCTCCTGTAAGCTCGCTTTTCCCTTAATAGGGAGTAGTGAGGATTTACTAAGCTGAGATAAGGACACATCCACTTCAGGAGCAGAAGTCCAATTAGCCTTTAACTCCGTAGAGCAAGGATAAAGTGTATCAAAGAAATGCGTTCCATGAAAACGCTTATCTGGACATAGACGTTCCTCCTCTATCACGCCATTAAGCTCATCCAGAGCTGGCAATGTTGTGCGCGAAGCACGGGACTCCTGGAACATGCGTGCTGATTTACCAGGACGACTAGTTACCTCCTCCGGTAACTGTAGTATATCTCTCATGGCTTCAATTAATGCCTCCGTACGCTTCGTCATAGAGGAACGCCCCTGCGGCTCGTCCGCATCTGAATCGGATATTTCTCCATCCGAATATAAAGGGGAACTCTGCCCAATATCAGATACATCTGACTCGCTCCGTGTAGAGGCCGGTAACGGCCTGCGTCGCTTCCTCTGAGAGGAATTAGCAGACACATATTGACCTAAAAGGTCAGATAAGTTATTAATCGATCGAGCGATATCATCCAATTTTCCACCGCTGTCGACCGCAGCGCTAGACGCTGTGGAGGTCTGCGTATCTGATTGCCGCAATGGCACTGGGACGTGATCCGCGGCATCTGAACTCTGTTCAGACATGTCTCATCTGAATGAGCAGGTCAAAGCGGTAATACCAGCAAAAAACTATGCGGTTTTTTTTTTTTTTTTTTTTTAAACGCTGAAGGGTTAACGCTCCACCAAGCAGAGTTACCCCAGCGGTATTCAGTCAGCAAATTTAGCAGGTAGAAATAACCCTCAAAGGGGTTAATATTGCAAACTCACCAAAATATATATATATTTGTGAGCCCCAGCCAATTTTTATGTCTCTGATGAGACTGCAGCTGCAGGATAGCGATCGCTGCGCTGCGGGGTGAGGAATCCACACTCACCCAGCTGGCCGTGGTGTCTATATGAGGAGGGGAGCGGTCCGAGGAGCCCAGGAGCCTGAGTAATGGCCGCCACAGTGAGGGGGTCGCAGGAGAAAAGCCAGAGCGCGCGTCTTCCTGCTCAAAAGACCGGGATAGACAGGCCACGCCCCCTGCTAGCTCAAATAATGAGCGCGAACTCTCCCCGCTCCTGCTCCCTCTCTGTCCTGCAGGTATCTGCCTGCGGACAAAAAATCACCACATCTTCATGTAGTAGCGCTGTCACAGTAGCGCTGAAGCATACTGACATTACATGTAGTAGCGCTGTCACAGCAGCGCTGAAGCTTACTGACATTTACATGTAGTAGCGCTGTCACAGTAGCGCTGAAGCATACTGACATTACATGTAGTAGCGCTGTCACAGCAGCGCTGAAGCATACTGACATTACATGTAGTAGCGCTGTCACAGCAGCGCTGAAGCTTACTGACATTTACATGTAGTAGCGCTGTCACAGCAGCGCTGAAGCATACTGACATTACATGTAGTAGCGCTGTCACAGTAGCGCTGAAGCATACTGATAATTACATGTAGTAGCGCTGTCACAGCAGCGCTGAAGCTTACTGACATTTACATGTAGTAGCGCTGTCACAGCAGCGCTGAAGCATACTGACATAGTAACGCTGACATTAATAATAGCGCTGCTCATTCAGACGCTAAAGCACTCACACATAATTATTATTAAAATTTGTGTGGAGTACTCACCAGCCAAGGCGCCACAGGGACCCTCAGGGGTTTCTGGCGCAGTGCCCATGCTTCCCTCCAGGGCGAAGAACGCAGTGACCGCACGTGTGGTTTGCGTTCCCGCCAGAGAAGCTCTCCTCATCCCCCAGGGCCGGCAAGGATTCTGCAGGGACTTTGAGTGAATACAGATCCGCCAAGGGAGAGGTTGGGGTACAGCAGCGCTGATACCCCTGAGACCTCTAGACCAACTAGTGATCCAAGTCTCCTGTCCGAATATTAAAATAATAAAATTTTCTGAGGAGCTGCATTAGCAGCGACCATCCTCTGGACCTCAAATCTTAGACTGGAGCTGAGTAGGAGGAGCCCGAGCTGGAGGGGCCAGCCAGTCATCACTCTTTTGATCTGAGGTAACATCCTGATCTGGGGCTCCGCCTACCCATCAGTAATGAATTACTGTGGCTCTCTTCCTTCATCTGCAGCTGAAACAATTTTATATAAAAAATCATTATTTTTGCATCGCTTCATTCTGCGAGCTATAACTTTTTTATTTTTTCGCTGATGATGCTGTATGACAGCTCGTTTTTTGCGGGACAAGATGACGTTTTCAGCGGTACCATGTTTATTTATATCTGACTTTTTGATCGCGTGTTATTCCACTTTTTGTTCGGCGGTATGATGATAAAGCATTGATTTTTTGCTTAGTTTTTTTTTTTTTTTTTTTAAGGGGTTCACTAAAGGGGTTAACTAGTGGGACAGTTTTATAGGGGGGGTCGTTACGGACGCGGCGATACCAAATATGTGTACTTTTATTGTTTTTTTTTTTTTATTTACAGGAAGAAATGAATTTATTGGGGAATATTTTTTTTTTTTTTGATGATTTTTTTTTACCACTTTTTATTTTTATTTTTTTTACTTTTTTACTTTGTCCCAGGGTGGGACATCACAGTATTTTAGCAGATCGCTGGTGTGACAGAGTGCACAGCACTCTGTCACACCAGCGATCGCTCTGGCATCGCTGCAGGCTTCCTCTGCGCCTGCTCTCAGCAGGCACTGAGGTAGCTGCCTCCCTGCAGGACCCCGGCGCCATCTTGGATCCGGGGACCTGGAGGGAGGACGGACCCTCGGAACAGCGCGACACATCGCGCTGCTCTGAGGGTCTCAGGGGGGCGCGCAGGGAGCCCCCTGCCTGCGCGATCCTCCCCTGTGCCCCGGGCACACTGCGATCATGTTTGATCGCGGTGTGCTAGGGGTTAATGTGCCGGGAGCGGTCCGTGACCGCTCCTGACACATAGTGCTGGGTGTCAGCTGTGATATACAGCTGACACCCGGCGGCGATCAGCTACGCTCCCCCCGGGAGCGCAGCTGATCGCCTATGACGTACTATCCCGTCCATGGGAATTAGGTCCAGGGTCACATGGACGGAATAGTACGTCTGATGGCAGAGAGGGGTTAAATCAAGGTAGATCCTGCTACCATATGCCATTAAGCTACAAATAGACTACACAAGAAGCAGTAATAAATGCATGTTAAACCAGATTAAACAGTGGTATTATATGTTAATATAAGAAGTGGCTTACCACCTTCAATATTTTAACCACTGCTGACCAATATATACACACTAGGTAGTATACTGCTAATTAATAGTATTAAGTCTTCATGGTGATATATATAGTGTAGTTATGAAAGTGCCAAAATAACGAGCAACATATTGTCAAAATGACTAATTATAGTAAGGTAATGCCCGCTATAGCCCCATAAATACACTCATATGGTATAATCAGAGCGGTACTATAGTACTGGTCATAGAGCATATACAACCTTAATAGGAGCCTGGAGTTCCCCTATTAAGGTTGTATATGCTCTATGACCAGTACTATAGTACAGCTCTGATTATACCATATGAGTGTATTTATGGGGCTATAGCGGGCATTACCTTACTATAATTAGTCATTTTGACAATATGTTGCTCGTTATTTTGGCACTTTCATAACTACACTATATATATCACCATGAAGACTTAATACTATTAATTAGCAGTATACTACCTAGTGTGTATATATTGGTCAGCAGTGGTTAAAATATTGAAGGTGGTAAGCCACTTCTAATATTAACATATAATACCACTGTTTAATCTGGTTTAACATGCATTTATTACTGCTTCTTGTGTAGTCTATTTGTAGCTTAATGGCATATGGTAGCAGAATCTACCTTGATTTAGGACTTCAGGTCATATATCAATAACAGTTTGCATATATAGCAATGGGAGCATACTGAATATACATCCCGTTTTTTAGGTATTTTAACCGTCTATTGTCAGTAATGTGTGGATTTTGTCTAATAAAGAATTGTAACTTTTGGCAAAATGCTTCCAATGCTTTTTTGGATTCATATTCTCTATAGGAAGTGCCATTTAAATAGGTCAATATTAGTAGGATATTTTGTAATTGAAATTAAGTTTACGAAGTTTAAATGTCAACCTTACCTGAGATTTTCTTATCCTTAAATTCACAGACGACCTGTTGGCATTCTCATCTTGGTCAATTGTTTGCGCAAAAGCTACAACAAAATTATACATATAAAGTGCTATTTATTCTGATATCACAACTATACATTGTACATATTTCTGCACAAATAAAGATATATAGTTTTCCTCTACCAATTTGCATAATTCGCTACAAAGCAAACACTTAAAGGTGTTATGACCAAACCACAGATTCTTTGTGTGAGGCCCACCGCAGGGAGCCGCACCGATGGGCAAAGCAGGGAATTTTTATCCCCGACGGGAAACTTTTATCCCCTTTATAAAATGGAGCAACAAGACATCCGACGGCAGCCCCATCAATTCTTCATGGGGCTGCCAGAAAAGAGCCTACCCTGAGCTCAGTAACCCCATAGGAAATAAATGGGGCAGCAGTCGAGCATGCACACTAATGCTCCATTCTAATGGGGATAAAGGTTCCATGTAAGGCCGTTAGGGTCAGGTCCCAGTGGTTGGACTCCCAGCAATCAATAAGCCATCACCTATCCAGAGGTTAAATTGTTACGGTCACTGAACAACCCCTTTAAAAAAAAGTTCACTAGGTAATACAAGTCATTATGAAAAGGACACAGACTCTCTTAAAGCATAGTCGCCCTCTCCAGTAACCCGGAAGGTGAAACCCTCTGTTCTGATCTTCCTGTACGAAGTCTGCTCAGCCAGTCCGGGGTCGCAGGGCCAGGAAGCACAAATAGGAAACAGAGAAAGGACAATAGGTATGGCAATATTTTAGGTATTATATTTTGTTTGATTATTATATTTTACATTTGAACATATACAACTCTAAGAAAGGTGAATAACAAAAACTGAACGCACAAACTTAACAGAACGTGCTTGTGTAGTCCACAGCAAACAATCCGGTCACTCTTTCCTGTAATCTACAGAGAAATTAAAGGAATTGCAAGGCAAAAACTGAAGAAAAAAAAAAAAAAAAAAAAAAAAAAAGACGTGGTGGGCATTGTCACAAAGACAATGATGAGAAAGTGGAGAAAAACAACAAGCATGAATCCATCCGATTTCTTCCTCAGGCTGTCATACAAAGAAGTATATATAAAAAACTTATAAAGGAAGCTGCGACCTAAGGAAATCACATATCCCACCTCCTGGTTACAACAGAACATATGAATAGTTTATAATCATAATACAAAGAAATGAAAATTATATGTAAGATCTGTAGATGAAAAAGCAAATTATAATGAAATAAACAAAATACAATATAGTTATACAAGTTTTATTATGGAAATTTTACATGGACATTGTAATAAATACAAATCTTAAAAATCTTAGCAATCACTAGAGAATTACGCGTTAACAGACCACAATACAAACTTCAAATTGCCATATTTACAAACCTTTTAAATCAGGAAACATAGAACATTAGAAAAAAAAGGTAGATCACATTTATCCTTAGTATGCAGCGTCGACTCAATTCGTCCCGGTGCCAGATAATTTTTTTAATGATTTAATGCTCCTAAATATTATATTCTGTTTCTTGGTAATTGCATAATTGCTTTCTAATGGAAGCATGACCTTCATTAAATGTGGTTGTAAGTCAAAACTGAAATTTATACGAATTCAGTAGTTCTAGCATTTTTTCCTTATCTAATCTCCTTTTTCTTTTTATAATACATTAATTCTGAGACGTCAATCTGGTCTTCCGATAGGCGCCGGAACGGCTGTCTTTAGTTAGGACATGTGCCTGTGTATTAAAGTCCGCATCTAAATTGCAGTTCTTTCTGATCTGCCAATACTGAACATATGAATCATTTTTTGATCCACTTAGGTAGATGACCACTATAAAATTCCAAAGGGCTGTTAACATGCACATTCTAAACAAAATGTGGATGTAGCAATCTTGCCTGTGAGATCTAGAAATTGGATAGCTGAAGAAGAACAGGTCGGATTAAAAACCATATGCCAAGGAACAATACCTGACCAGATGAAAAATAAATCATCAAAAAAAGGTTTATAAAAATATGTGACCCAAGAGCAGAAAGAAGGGAGCAATAAAACAGGGACTCGAAACGCCCCATAAACAAGTTTGCATAACTTGGCGTGAAACGAATCCCCATTGCACAATCCCTCCGTCTGCCGGTATGTCACATCCTCAGAAGAAAAAAACATTGTGATTCAAAATAAATGTAATACTCTGTATTAAAACAATATGATCATTGGGAAGTTCACTGTTACTGTTCAAATAATATTCTACGACTTCTATACCCAAGTTATACTCAATACTAGAGTATAAAGAACTTACATCTAAAGAAAAAAAAAAAAAAAAAAGATACAGTGAGAAGTTTCAGATACATGAATTAGGTGAAGTATCAGAAGATTGTGACATCCACATATTTTTTTTTTTAAATAAGCATGTCAAAAGCTATTTAGAATTCGGTAGTGGTCACGTCACTAAGTGGATTAAACATGTCCCATATGGCCAGTATTGGCGGATCAGAAAATGAAGATTTTGGGTACTCACCGTAAAATCTTTCTCTGAGCCTTCCATGGGTGTATGCTGCTGCCACTAGGTTTACACTATGCAAATAAGTTAGCTCCTCTCCAGCAGCAGATACCCACCAACTGGCAGTAAGCTAATCAGTTAGTGTGAAAGCAGTAGGAGAAGCAAAATCATAAAACAAATGTACTGGAAAAACAACAGAACCCAACACAACAGTAAACAAGAGCGGGTGCTGTGTCACCCAATGAAAGCTCAGAGAAAAAGATTTTATGGCGAGTACCCAAAATCTTCATTTCTCTATCGCTTCATTGAGGGACACAAGACACCATGGGATGTCCAAAAGCAGTTCCAAGGGTGGGAAAAAAATAAAAATAATACCCTCAAACCAGAGCTCAGGCCACTGCAGCTTGCAGGTTCGCATCCGATGAAGCATGAGTGTGAGAACTTGGCAAATGTATAAATGGAAGACCATGTAGCAGCTTTGCAGAGCTGCGAAGCTGACGCCTGGTGACGAACTGCCCAGGAAGCCTCCACCGTACAGGTGGAGTAGGCGAACTATGCCTCTTAGTCGGTAAGCTTCCAGAATGGCAGAACGGACCCAGCAAGCAATGGTAGATTTGGACGCAGGGAGACCCTTCCGTGGACCTTCTGTAATGATGAACAGAGAATCTGTGTACCTGAAAGGCTCTGTCCAGGACAAGTAAAAACGGAGCGCTCCTACCAGGTCCAGTTTTTGTTCAGTGACCGCTCTCAGGGGTGAGAGGGGGAAGGACAAGAAGAAGGAAGGACGATGTACTCCTTGGGATGAAAAGCAGAAACTACCTTGGGAAGTATGGAACTGACCACCTTGTCCTGGTGAAAAACAAGGTATGGAGAACGACAAGAGAGCACTGCAAGCTCAGAAACTCGCCTAATAGAATAGCGACTAGGAAAGCAACCTTCCAACAAAGGAATGTGGAAGAGATCTCAAGCAGTGGTTTAAAAGGAGACGCCTGTAGGATGTTGAGCACTAAATTAAGATCCCATGTGTCTACTGGAGGCGGGTAGGGGCGAATGGAGTGAGCAACTCCTTGAATGAATGTTTTGAGCTGTCGGCGAACAGCCAGATTCCTTTGCAAAAGGATGGAAAGGGCCGACACTTGCCCTTTAAGAGAACTAAGGGACAGTCCAGACTCCTGATCCGACTCATGAAAGGACAAACAGGATGGGATGAAAAACCATTGGAGCGATCCAATTAGTTTCACACCAGCGAAAGAAGGCTCTAAATATACGGTGGTAGACGCGAGAGGATGAACGTTTTCTTGCTTTAATCATGGTCTGGACGACCTGATCAGAGAAACCGACCAACTTTAGAACTGCGGTTTCAAACAGCCATGCCGTTAAATTGAGTGACTGAGAACTCTGGTGGAAGAGTGGCCCCTGCGACAAAAGGTCCGGAAGATCCGGGAGTTTCCACGAGAAGACCATCTCTGCATACCAGGGTCTTTGGGGCCAGTCCGGAACGATGAGTATGACGGGCATTCCATCCGCTTTTATCTTTTGATTACCCTGGGGATTAGCGGTAGAGGTGGAAACAAATATGGGAGGGAGAACTGTGCCCAGGATATTGCTAGTGAATCGGATCAGATCGCTAGCGGGTCGCGAGATCTGGATAGAGTGGTTGAGTCTGGACACCATGAGGTCCAAGTCCGGAGTCCCCCTTCTGAGGCAGATCCTGTGAAAGACTGACGGGTTCAGTGACCATTCGCCGGCGGCGAGACCTTCTCGGCTGAGAAAGTCTGTAGCTCAATTGTCCACTCTGTGGATGTGTACCGCAGTAATTGCTGGGACATTCTTCTCGGCCCAGGACAGGATCCAAGCGACCTCTGAAATCACTGCCTGGCTTCGAGTTCCCCTTGGTGATTGACATATGCCACCACCGTGGCATTGTCGGACTGGACTCGAATCGGACAACCGTAGAGGAGCTCCTGCCAATGAAACAGAACAAGAAATATTGCTCCGAGTTCCAGAATGTTGATCGGAAGAGACGATTCCAGAGCGGACCATCGTCCCTGTATTGTTAAGTCTTGAAATACTGCTCACCAGCCAAGAAGACTGGCATCTATTTTCCAGCGAATAGGTAGGAAAGACCTCCAGTGATGGACCAATGGGGAACACTCCCACCATCCCAGGGACTTCTTTATCCGCGAGGGAATTGAGACAAGACAATCCAGGGAACGGATCGACCTGTCCCATCTTGCTAGAAGAGTTGGAGAGGGCGTGTGTGAAATTGAGCAAATGGAACTGCTTCGATTGAAGCAACCATCTTGCCTAGTACGCTCATGCAGAAGCGCAGGGAACAAGGAGAACGGCCTCAGAGAACAAATCCTGCGCATGAGAGCTAGAGACTTTTCCTTGGGTAGGAAAATTTTTGCTTGGGCGGTGTCGAAAAACAATACGTTGGACCGGGATCAGAGAAGACTTTGTGGTGTTGATAATCCAGTCCAGACAAGAAAAGGTGTCCAGAGTAATCTGTAGACTCTCCTGGCATGCCGAGGGGATGTGGCTTTGATGAGAATGTCGTCTAGATAGGGGGTGACGAGGATGCCCCTGCTGCGTAGAATGGCCACAGCTGTTGCCATTATTTTAGTACAAACTCTGGGGCGGTGGCTAAGTCAAACGGCAGTGCTGTGAACTGGAAATAAAATCCCTGGATCGCGAAGCGAAGGAAAATCTGGTGCGGAGGGAAAATGGGAATGTGCAGGTAGGCATCCTGAATGTCCACTGAGCAGAGGAATTCCTCTGGTTCCATGGAGGCCATTACCAATCGCAGGGACTCCATCCTGATGTGACGCACATATTTGTTTAATAATTTGAGATCCAAGATGGGACAAACTGAACCATCCTTCTTTGGAACCACGAACAGGTTTAAATAGAAACCTGAAAAGCGCTCTCGTATGGGAATGGGGACGATGATGCCGACCCTGGAATGCGAATCGACAGCCTCGAAAAACCCTGGGATGAGTGAAGCATTTTTCGGTGGGTGGGACTCGAAAAAATGAAAGCAAAGGAGAATAGAAAATTCTATCTTGCAAAAGTAGGAGACGACGTCTCTGACCCAGGTGTAGTCGATTACAGATAGCCATTCCTCCCAAAATTGAAGGAGACTGCCGCCCACCCTGAGAGTCCTCCCAGGTTGGAGTGACCCGTACTGCAGAGTAGAATCTGTTGGAACCTGATCTGGGTGGCCAGCGTTGGTGGGTTCTTGGACTCCAAGCCGGGGTTGGTTTAAAGGAAGGCCTTTTCCTCTGTTGACGGGCTGGAGACTTGTCCTGTTGGGTGTTACTCTGAGGCGAGAAACTCCGAAAGGGACGAAATGGAACTCTGCGACGGGGTGGACGTTTGGCTCTGTTGGGGTAGAGACGTGCTCTTACCCCCTGTGGTGTTGGAGATTATCTTATCCAGATCCGCTCCGAAGAGACGAGAACCATGGAAGGGAAGACCGGTGAGGGACTTCTTTGATGTGGAGTCCACATTCCATGCTTTCAACCATAAGACCCTGCGGAAAGTGATAATGTTGCCGGCTGCCAGGGCAGAACAGGCGGCTGCATCGAGGAAAGCTGACATGAGGTATTTTCCTGCATGCTCGATTTGGTCCGCAAGAGGGAATCCTGGAGGACGGCGATGGTGATGAGAAGCTAGACGATGAACTGATACGGGCACGATTTTTGGAATTTCAGTAGCCTGAGGACGCGCACAGATTTCCGCTCAGTGAGGCAGGGGGATGGCAGAAAAACGGCAGGCAGCATTGCAGTGTCCCAGGATAGAGGGCCACTCTGATTGGCCAGCAGTAGTGGGCAGGGCTTCACTGAAGAGTCGGCGCGCGATTGGACGGCCTGTTAGAGGTGTGGCCTAGCCCTGTGGAAGGTCCAAGTCGCGGCCGGGGACTAAATTTAAATATGGAAGTTGCAGGGGGATGAGGGATGACAAGGGAGCAGGGATTATGACTGGAACACAAGCTAATAACAGGGTATAACCCTATCCTTTATTGTTTGAATTTTTTTTATTTTAAAGGAGCCCCCTGCACTGCCATGGGAATACCTGTCCTGCTGATCCCACATGCC
Source organism: Oophaga sylvatica (assembly GCA_033576555.1). Taxonomy (NCBI): domain Eukaryota; kingdom Metazoa; phylum Chordata; class Amphibia; order Anura; family Dendrobatidae; genus Oophaga; species Oophaga sylvatica. The sequence continues at coordinate 18,737 of JARQOD010011114.1, forward strand.
TCTTCGCAAACTGGTGATGGAAGATGAACATCAGGGGCTTGAATGCAGACCTCCGGCAACTGACATCTTCGTACAACTGTCAGATAATGGTTCCGTCTTCCTACCCTGCACAACTGGCTCTGAAGGGGGGAGAGGACTGGGTGTAGTGGCAAGGACCAGCCCCACCTGTCCTCAGTACGGATGCCCCAAATACTCTTGATGTGTTAGAGGGAGTTGGGTCCTGCCTGGTAGACACGAGGGGGTACAATAGTGACGCAATCCCACACTGTGCTCCAGTCTCTAGGGACAAAGCGGAGTGACAACCACTCCGTAGCACAGAATCACAAGCCTAATCTGGAAAATAAAGATTATTAATATAAACAACAAAACCTAAAAAGGAAGAAACGGGGCTGAGAGAAGCCCTGCGTCCACCTCCTACTGACCCAAAGCTAAAACTGATTAGCTTTCTGCCAGTTGGTGGGTATATGCTGCTGGGGACAAGCTAACTGTTTTTTGCATACTGTCAACCTACTAGTGGCAGCAGCAAACACCCATGGTTTCCTGTGTCCCCCAATGAAGTGAGAGAGAAAAACTGCTCTTGAGATGTGGATTTTAATACACAGACACGTCTCCTACAAAAAAAGGTTTCTGGCTAGAGGTTGCCCTAAAGACAGCCTTACAAACGCCTATCGAAGACCAGGTTGACGTCCCAGAAGCAATTTGTTAAAAAGAAAGACAGGAGATTAGTTAAAAGGAAAAAAATGCTAAAACTACTAAAAACATGGATACATTTCAATTCTGTCTTATCACGTTTAATGAAGGTCATGTTTCCATTAGAAATATAATAGGCAATTATCAAGAAAGTGAATATAATATTTTGTACGAATTATCTGGAACAGGATGAATTGATTCAAAGCTGAATACTAAAGCTAAATGTACTCTAACGTTCTCCATGTTTCCTGATTTAAAAGATTGTTTTTAATGTGGCAATTTGAAGTGTTTGTGTTGCGGTCTATTAACGCAGAAGAGCAATAGCTTTGAATCTCTAGTGACAGGTGAAATTTTTATAAGTCAGTTTTCAAATTGCAGTAGTTCTTTTGTTATTTGTTTGTTACAATGTAGGTGGCGCTGTAGAGTTCAAGTCCTCTTTTTTTCTGAAGAGGCAATTTGCATGTTAAATTTCCCAGAGGAGCATTGCACGGCGAATAAGCCTCCTTACCTTGACACGCCAGAGCTGGTATGTCACTCTCCACAAGGAGAAACCTTACCCCTTAGACCACAATGAAGCAGTAAATTTACAATACGCTGGAAGAACTATGCTAGGAAAAGGATGACTAAACACAGACATCAAAAATGGGTTTTCAGATCAGCCTGTCAAAACACTATTTAACCCCTTCAAATCCTGGATATTTTACTTTTTTGTGGTTTTCTTCCCTTTCTTCCAAGAGCCATAACTTTTTCATTTTCCATCCACATATCTGTATGAGGGATGTTTTTTAAAGGGAATCTGTCACCCCATTTTTGCCTTATAAGCTGCAGCCACCGCCATCAGGTGCTTATCTACAGCATTCTGGAATGCTGTAGATAAGCCCCCGATGTCACCTGAAAGTGAAGAAAAACGAGTTATAAAATACTCATCCAGGGGCGTTCCGCAGTCAGGTCCGGTCCGGAGGGAGTCACGGTCTGGTTCGGCGCCTCCCATCTTGTAGCGAAGCCGGTGAGGGCAGAGCAGAGTACTGCAGTGCGCAGGCATCGGGAAAGGTCAGAGAGGTCCGGCGCCTGCGCACTGCAGTACTCTGCTCTGCCCTCACCAGGGCAGAGCAGTGCGCCTGGACAGGAGCTGCAACGGGACGGAAAGAAGAGGCTGGCTTCGCTACAAGATGGGAAGCGCCGAACCAGACTGCGACTCCCTCCGAACCGGACAGCGGAACGCCCTGGGTGAGTATTTTATAACTTGTTTTCTTCACTTTCAGGTGACATCGGGGGCTTATCTACAGCATTCCAGAATGCTGTAGATAAGCCCCTGATGGCGGTGGCCCTATCTCATAGGGCAAAAATGGGGTGACAGATTCCCTTTAAATGAAGAGTTGTACTTTTGAATGACACCTTTCATTTTATCATGTGATGCACTGCAAAGTGGAAAAAATCCCAAGTGCATTGAAACTGCAAAAAAAAAAAAAAGTGCAAGCGAACAATAGTTCCGTACCGGTATGTATTAATTGCAGCTGTCAGTTTGACAGCGGGATTAACAGCCACGAGCTGAGCTCTGCTCCAAAGAAATACGATTTATTTTGAAATGAGTAGCTGTCATAATAAATTGTTGTTTTTCTACACCTTCTCAGCATTTTTTTAAAAATGTTTTGCCTCGCAATTGTTTTAATGATTGCTTTGTTGGCTTTAAACGAGTGGAAGAGCAGTATATATGAGGAATAAGACTTTACTACTACTCTCATCAGAGTTGTGCCCATATGCTTTCCCCTTTCTCTCATCACCAGGACTTCACCATAGAGTGTTCCGATTTTGTCTTCTAGAGAAATTAAAGGGCATCTGTCAGTAGGATCAACCCTCGCAAGCAGTTTATATGGGCATGTAGGTCATAGGATGCTGAATAAATTGACACCTTGATAACTTCGATACGATTTCTTATTCAAGAGAAATACAGGTTTTTCTTATATGTAAAGGAGCTGTAAATATTTTAAATGAAAGGGGGAGTTACCAGTGTGAGACATATAATGACTGACAGTCTGCTCTTCTGATCTATATGTCTCACACATGTAATGCCCTCTTTCATTTACGGTATGGAGGCAGATCCTCAGATCTATGTCCAGCACATAACATAGGTCTTCACAGTTCAGTTCCAAAACGTGGATTTATGTATCGGATCGCACATATCAAGGCATCATTTTATTCTACTTTCTATGACCGGCATGCCCATATAGCCTACTTAGGAGGGTTGATACTACTGACAGATTCCACTTAAAAAATGGAATCTGATTATTGGCTATGAGCAACACTGAAACCCCAAATGTTTCAATTATATTTTGCAAGGAATAAATTGGACAAGGACAATGTAAACAATCAACAGAACCTAATAACACTAAGTTTCAGGTAAAAATTGGATGCATTCTACGGTGGGGAAACCATCAACAATGAAAGTTTGAAAAGGTCACCACAAAAGGGAAGTGAGACTTTCATTATTCAACACATTTTTCAGATGAGTGGGAATAGGATGTAACATACCCCAACCACACTGCTAAACCAGAGCTGTCACCAGTTCTAGCAATATTTTTAGCACAACTATTTTTTTTGAGTTGTGTAGTTGACTTAACATCCCTCCAGCACCCTTCTGTTAGACTAGGGCCAGGTCCAGACGAGAGTATGAGAATGTCTGATTTTCATTCAGAAAACCCAGACAATTTCATCCTTTTTGCTTTCCGCCGGCCATCTGTGTCTCACCTGTATTGATACATCAACACTTTGAAATGTACATGATCAAATACACATACCTAGGTTAATAATGGCAATGTAGCTGTAATAATTGGATGCAATAATAATGATCTGTCTGGAATCAGATTTTTTTTTGCACACCACCATACTAGAATAGTCTACTCTGAAGTCCGGGAGAGAATAGTTCATGCTGACATTTTTCTCATGGTCATCAGAATTCGCCTATAGAATAACGTTGTTCCAACTGCGGTCTGATTCTTGTTGGACTTTTGTATAATGCAGTAGTCTGAACGAGCCCTTACAGAAGTGAAGGCTGACCGTACAGATTTTATATTCAGCTGCTGTAGGATCAGGATGTCACAGACATACTTACCCTTTAACTTTGTTCTTACTTTGTTGGCAATACTCTTTATTTCTTTGTTAAGACTTTCAAGTTCATCCTTTGTTTCTGAAATAACAGGAGGATATTGGTCATATTAATGTCAGAAGATTTTGCAATATTCTGTGGTCTGGTGTACCGTGAAATAACCTTAACACTCTTGAAACAAGCACACACACACAATACCAAAAGCCTTCAAAATCTTCACTATATTTGCTGAAAAAAAAAGTGCCCAGGTCTAGAACAGGAAAAAAACCTGCTTCAGCAATATCAATGACAAAGAAGCAGCAAGTGCATACGTTTTGCACAATGAGTTAATTCGCTGCTTGTCCATTTTACAGCTAGGATTCAAGACAGGAAAAAAATGCATTAAAATAAACCAGAAACAAAGTGAAATTAATTACACATGGATGAACTTAAGACGAAATATTTTAAACATACGCCATATTAAATACTTTGAGAAAAAAAATACAACACTGACAGTTATGATTGCATCTGAAATGCACCCCGTCTCATCTGAGGCTCAGACTACTGCTCTATCCACTGTGCTTTACACTACAGTGCTAAAAGAACGAGAAGCATCAGCTTTTACAGACAATACTAAACAGGATCCAATTGTACAAATTTCAGACCAACAGAAAATTAATCATGCAACTGATGCTCCTATATTGGAGCAAATGGAGGTGCTGCAGGGACACTTTGGAAAACCATTTTAACACAATGTACATTATGTGAAAACCATTGACAAATCTGGTTACAGCTACTCTTCAAGCTAACTACTGCAATTTCCTGCTATTTTCAAATCATCTTTGGTCTTCTTCTTTACATGTATGAAATATTAAGTGGTATTAACATTGCGGTCTTAAATGGAAGTTGGATTACCAATGGACTTGGCAGGATGCAGCAGACCCCCTGATAATGTCAGGGGCAGTACAGGTGCAAAATACTGATGCAGACAGTTAAACATGCACCCAGATGGAGCTTACATAGGGCACCAGTCACACAGATAGCAGGCATTGTGCATCACACCTAAGTGCAATTGGTAATCTAACATGGAGTTGGTAAGGCTGTATCTTTTTTCTGTGATATTTTTTGAAATTTTGTTTTATGTTAGCCATTCTTAAATGGAAGTAATAAATAATAATAATCTTTATTTATACAGCGCCAACATATTCCGCAGCGCTATACAGTTTGCACACATTATCACAAGTTGTCAGTAATACTAACCCTGCGCCAGTCATGGCTTCTCAATCTTTTTACTGTGTGGTAAGCAGGCAGAACATGGACAGAATGTAAAAAATGTTTATATATCGCTAGGTTTATCTATATGTGTCTACTGAATACTATAGAACAAAAAATAAGCACAAAGTTAGTCAATTATGTCCAATATAAGGATAACATTTATCAAGGTTACCTCCCCTACCCATCAGTAATACTACAACTCATATGTTCTGTAATGAGACGAGGCTAAGCTCCGCTGTACTGTATTAGTTTTAATCACACGCAGCTCCGCAGTGAGGAGAGCAGACTGTCAGTCATTACAGGTCTCACACTGGCAGCACTCCCTTTATTTAAACTAGGCTCCTGGTGAAGATTCTCAGGGAGATCTATATCCAGACAAAAGATCTTAACTCATTTACATGTTAGGAAATACAGATTTGATCTTAAACGGATAAAAGAGATTAAACAAAAATTAACAAAACCTTCATTAAGTATACATTCAGATATTCTTGAGCTGAGAATTGATCTGAGATCAGCTCTTTTTAAAGATTATGATAAATATGCAAGATCTATGAAAGCAAATTTTTATTCTTCTTTTAATAAACCGACTAGACTTATGGCACAGAGATATCAGGCTATAAGAGTTAGAAATAGGATTAATAGAATCAACATAAAAGGAAAATTGGGTGAACATCCGAAAGATATCGCAGATACATTTGCAAATTATTATGCATCGTTATACAATCTAAAAATTCCTAAGATACCCAACAACCGGAGAAAAAAAACATTCAAAAATTCCTTTCTAATATTAACCTCCCTAAAACTTACTAAAGATCAATTGTCCTTTATTGATACCCCATTTACTACCCATGAGATTAGTGAAGCTTTCAAGAAATTAAAAA
>JARQOD010011115.1:0-24658 GCA_033576555.1 Oophaga sylvatica
TCAGGTTCCCCTTCGTCCCGTGGTCAATCGAAACCCCTTGTCGGTTTGCCTGGTATCTAAGGCCCGGGTTAGCTCGTTACTGTCCGGTATCTATGGGTCGTCTGTATGGGCCTCTCAAACCTGAGTTACTGGAGGTCTCACTACCTCTAAACCCACGCCCCTACCCACTGGACATCTTGTAAGTCCCTAAACTTCAGCCTTAGCGTTTGCTATTTAGGGGCCCCTTTCTCTGTCGGGTCTCACTATTCTTAGACGGCTGCCATCTTCTGCTGCTCAGATGATCTGCTATCTACTCGCTGTCTAGCGAGATTCAATTGTTCTACCTCTCGCAGGTAGGTCAACGGTACGCCACCAGCAGCGCACATATTCAAGACTTTCTTCCGTTCCTATACGAAAGCACCATGCCGTCTTCATTGGTATCCAGTCCCAGACGATCACGTGGACTGCTTATTTTCCCACCAACCCAACTTCTTCCCCCCATTATCTGCATGGCTCGGCATTTCCCCCAATCAGCTTTTCACCAGAACAGGGAGGCCCGAGACCTCTTCCTGTAGATGTAGCTTTTCTCATAAGCTTTTGTTGTCTAACGGTTTGTTCGTCTTAAAGGGGAGAAACCGCTTTGTCGAATACATCGCCAGTGCAGTCATTTTTAGGTTTTGCCACCCTCTTCACGTAAACTTCAGTCTGGACAAGACCCCAGCTGTTACTCCTGAGGTCGAGTAACCTTACAGGCTCCCAGGCCTTCCTAAACGTTCATGTACAGATCACGGGTGCTTCTTCTCTAAAGCCTGGGTACATCTACGAGGCACTTTACCGACAGTTTCGGTCTCACCGGGGGTTCCAGACGATCATTCAGCCAGGGTTCAGGGAAAAACTGACTTTCAGTTCTTCCCCCTTTACTCTTCTTCTGAGCTGCTACAGCACAATTTCGTGAATTTTTCCGTCCGGACTACTTCCATTTCCAATTATCTTTCGTTACCACACTCTTAGCTTCCTCAGGTCTATCTTCTGGCCAAAGGGAGCGAGTGCAACGGTTTTGCCTTTCTTTCTCCAAGGAGGCCTTTTCACCGAGGGGAAACTGTATCAGGCGACTTTAAGCGCAGAACTTTTCCTCTATTTCCCGCCTTTTTCGCCTCTCAGCTGCCCGTCTCTGAAGCTTCTCTTGGTTCCGGGGCTTGTAACCTCCTTGAGCTCCTTGTTCGCTCCGACACCCAAACCAATATCCGAACTCACAGCACTCGAGGAATATCTGCGTTACCCTCTCATTTCCATGGCCAACCCCTGGCCCTGTCTGTAGTTTCTGGGGATCTCCTCCATCTTTTCCCCCCTCAGCTTCCATCTGTCGAGCTTTTCTTAAGCGCATCTCCGCCTTCTGGAAGTACACGGACATCTGTAGCTCCTTCACCTGACTTCCAGACCTAGGGTCTTTCTGCCAGATCCCATTTTCATCAGGGTGTCCTGCAGGTGGTCTAAACCACCTGGGCATTTGCTCGCATCCATCTTATCCTCTTCAGTTTTTCTTTGACCCTGAGGAGTCCACATACTTTTCTTCATCTGTTTGCGTTCCCTACTGCGTTCATCACACTCCTTTTTGGGAGTCACACAGTCCTGGTTGAGCTGTCGCGCAGTCGTTCTAGGATTGTTCCTTCCAGAAACTCCATCCTGCACGCCTCCTTCTCACGCTTCAATGCAAAACCTCTTCCTTGTTTTTTGGCGGCGGCCCTCTTTAATGGCAAAGAACAATTCTCCCACGGATAACTTCCTCGTTGCCTCCTTTTAGATCTCGCTGGTTGGGGACATCCCCAGGTTTTCACATAATTGCGCATTCAACTGATACTGCAGCCGAATATGTTCCAGCTCTTGGGCCCCTGTGGCCTTTCCTCTTCTACCCTAAAGGAGAATCCACACTTGAAGCATAGGCAGACATTCTACATTCTCTTCATTTCCATTTTCCCGCGAGTCTACCGGAACAACCTTTTTGTGGCCCTTGCGCCGTCTACGACGAGAGGAGGACTCTCTTCCCTCTCTAGCCTCTCCTGACTGAACTCATTTTTACTTTCATAGTGTCCCAGTCAGCTACAGGGTCTGTGTCACTCCCCATGGTGTTTGTGGACTAACAGGTCACCTCCCACTTTGACGTCACCCCTTCTACTGGAGCTACCCCGTTATCAACGGTCAATTGTCATTTTTAGGGGGTCCCCGCCTACCCCCAGTAACAATTTTCTTTTTTCCCCACCTTACACTTTGTGAAAATCCGCCCCTTTTTTGACTCCGCCCCCTTTTTTAACAACCACCGGGAGGGTAATTTTTACACAAAAAATCAGCAGCGTCTTAGGACTCATTCACAACATCTCTTACCACCTCCCCGGGCACTCTGTGACAACCTGGCCCCCCCCGGAGAGTCCCCTAAATGGCCACTGCGCCCTTCCATGCGGTGCCCCTGGTCCCGCACCATGTCCAGTTGCAGTCCAGTAGACATTTCTCACATATGCGGTCCGACCGTCAGCCCATTCGGGCTCCATTCACAGCCATCGCGGGCACTGTTCACACCAAACTTCACCGCTTTCCCTGAAAAAAATCTTGGCCCCGCCGGCCACAGCACACCTGGTTTGAGTGCGCGACAATCTTCACAAACCCCGCCGAGTTGCACAAGATGCCTTCGTGACCCCCACTGAGTCACAGCAAAATGGCCTTTGTGACCCCCCTGAGTAAGCAAGTGCCTTCGTGACCCCACTGAGTCACAGCAATTTCTTGTATCCACACTCGTGTCCATGCGTCAGACTTTCTTCTCAACAACGGCAGTCTTCACTCAAGACATACACACACTTACAGTCTTTTCCATAAAAATTCAGCTTTGCTGTGGACACACTTTTTTTTTTTTTTTTCTTTGCAAAGTCTATTAGGCTCCTGTTCTTTAAGACTGCTCCAAACAGACTTTCTGCGACACACACTTTTTTTTTTTTTTTTTTTGTTGTATTTCAATAGACTTCACCCCTTTAATGCTGTCTTCGCCACTGTGCTGCATGCACCTCCAGCACTAACTGTACCGCCCGCGCTTGCCCCAGCATCCTCCACCAAATTGTGCCTTTCCGGGGGGTTTAGCTCTAGGATCGCTGTCTGGGTAGAAAGATGGCACGGAAACAGTTCATTCGACAGCATTTGGTGAAAAATGGGCCGCAACCAGTTTTTTAAAGTCCACAGCACACAATAAAAACAAATCATAAACAGAAAACCCCGGGCTTGTCTAGCCTCTAATTGCACTTGTAGATGGCCCTCTCTATGGGACCCAGACTCTACCAGTTGTGCCCAAAACAACACATATCACATTTGTTACCAGTATGGAGCTTCACAGACACTCCTCTTTTGTCTGAAGGGCAACCCAATGTCCAGATTTGGAGAGGTCACCCCCCTATTCAGTCGCTATTCGCACGGATTCTCACTGCGACTCTCCTGTTCCAGGGTACTTCCTGCACCCAGACTGAGATAGCTCACACTCTTAAGACTGCTTCTTGTCCCAAGGCACCTCCCTGTGTCCCGGGCTAAAGACAGCTCCCCACTCTTGGAGACCCCTTCTGTGCCTGGACCCCTTGTCCGGGACGAATGACTCCTTACTGTCCCTCCCAAGCACCTACTTCTGGTTTCCCCTAATCAATCTGAGGGGCCCCACAGGTCTGGCTGCAAACGTGTACTTGAATGGATGGTGTAATGACCTTTCTCTCCCACTAGTTTACAAAGGCACAAATTTCCCTCAACAAGTCAGCAAAGTACCTGTGAATGTACACCCCATTCAATACATCGCCTCACTGTCTCACATATATATATTATATATATATGTTTTTTTTTAAAATACACACATACATACACACACGTCAGCGGAAATCCAGCCACTTTCTATTGAATTTATAAATATATTGTAACATTTCCGGGGGTTTTAGCTCTGAGATCGCTGTCTGGGTAGACAGAACGGCACGGAAACAGTTTCATTCAGACAGAAATTATGGTAAAAACTGGCCGCAACCAGTTTATTAAAGTCCACAGCAAACAGATAAAAACAAAGCATAAACAAAAGACCTAGGCTTGTCTAGCCACTAATTACACTTATGTAAGTCCCTTTCTATCAGGAACCCAGACTCTATCAGTCTGTCCCCAAAAAACACATATTTATATGGTACCATATGGATTTCCCAGATACTCCTCCTTATGTTGAAGGTCCACCCGACTCCAACTTGAGAGAGACCACTCCTATTCAGTAGTCATTATCCTGGAGGTTCACAGAGAAACCCCCTGTGTCCGGGTACCCCAACCCCAGACTGAGACGGCTCCCCTCCTCTTCAGTAATCATCGCTGGGGGTTTTACAGGACACTCCTGTGTCCGGGGTACTCTAACCCAGACTGAACGGCTCCCCTCCTCTTCAATAATCTCGCATGGAGGTTCAAGAGACACTCCGTGCCCGGGGTAATCTAACCCAGCTGAGACGGCTCCCCCCTTTCAGTACTTATCCGCATGCATTCTCACAAGACTGCTTCCTTGTGCCGGGGACACCTCTCTGTCCAGGCTAAAGACAGCTCTAACCCTTGGAGACTGTTTCTTGTGCCAGGACACCCCCTGTGTCCGGGCTAAACTAGCTCTCTGCTGTGTCCGCAGCCCAATTTCTGGCTTCCTAATTAACAGCGTTGGCTTCAGGTTTAAGCTGCAAGTGGCAATGAATCAAGGGATGACCTCTCTCTACCACCAGGTCAACAAAGCCAATATTTTCCCTTATAGTTAGCAAAAACCTGGGAAAGTACACCCCATTCCCCACATACCCCTCCTGTCTCACAATATAATATATATATTAATAATTATATATAATATATATATATATATATATTTAATATATAAAAATACATCGCGGAGCAATCCACCCATTTTATGAAAAAAAAAAATAAATAAAAAATATATATATATAATATTTATATATTATATTATGGACCCCCTCTGGCTTGGTGAACAAATCCTAGAAGGGGGCACTAAACATTCATCCACAAGGGGCCCCAGAGCATTCACACACCTCTCCCTTGCTCAGACCCCAGTGGCCTGTATAGTAGAAAAAAGGAGGGAGAAGGGGGAAAGCAGCACACTCTAGAAAGGACCTCTAGGAACAGTGCATTCGCTCTAGCAGAGAACACTCTGAGACACAAAACAGGTCAGTCTGCATGTGAACTCACTCAGCTCAAGTCAGCGGCTAGGCGTGCCGAAGCTTTGGAAGCGGCAGAAGAGGCACCCGAACTGCCAGTTGTATGCCAGTGGGGCCCGATAGGGGAAGGCTAGAGGAGAGAGAGGCAAGGGGGCAGAGGACCTTACCAGCTCACCCCAAAAGCCCACCGGACACCGGGTCCGGCTTACAGGAATCTCAGACCCCGGGGGAACAACCTGGAATTCATGGAGGACTAAAGGTCCCGGAACACCCAAGAGCTATCTAACAGAGCCAGGGACACGGGACCCTACGGCAGGGTTTGTACTCCCCGGAGAAGGTCCTACCACAAAGTCGCCGGTGGCGGACAGAGACAAAGTTAGGCCTAGCTACGGCAGGTCAAAACTTACTACGAGAGGGAAGAAAAAGGGGCCCCCACACCTGCTCACGGGAGAACCGACGTGCACCTTCACCCTACGGTGCTCCGAGATGTTCCTACACAACCCTTAAAAGTACAGAAGTGACTTGGTGTTCTCCCATTCTTTTTTTTTTACCCGGCTGGGTTCCCTCTGTCCTGCATCCCTACACTTACGCTGCCTGAAGGCCCGCAACTGTGGTGAGCGATACCACCTAAGAGCCACAACACCGGCCTCAGTGGACTGCTGCAGTGCTGGCGATCCTCACCAAAACCACAGGTGGCGTCCGATTCACTGACATTATCCCCTGTAATACCCCTTTTTTCAGGGTGAGCGCCCGGGCCACTAAACAAGCCGGGCCACCGTGAATCCCAATAAGAATCAACGGGCTCGGGTCCGAGAAACCCCACAGTCCTGGCGGGCGCTCATATACATAATATATAAAATAAGTCAGCAGAGCAATCCAGACACTTTCTACTGAAATATAGAAAAATCGTCAGCGGAGCAATCCAGACATTTTCTAGAATATTTTTAATAAAATACGTCAGCGGAGCAACCCAGACACTTTCTACGAATTTTATAGAAAATAGTAGCGCAGCAATCCGACACTTTATGAATATAAAGGGGGGCGCAGGATGAAGCACCACATAACAGGAGGGGACGCAATTTGGAGTAACAATCCAGGAGGGGGCGCACATCCAGAATGGGCGCGCAGGATGGGGCAGCACTACAGGATTGGGTGCGGATGGGCACCACAAGACAGGGAGGGGGGACGCAGATTTGGAGTAGCACTCAGGAGGGGGCAGCACATACCAAATTGGGGTGCAGGTGGGAGCAGCACATGACAGGATTGGGATGCAGGTTTGAGAACCACATAACAGATGGGGATGGCAGATTTGGAGTAGCACATACTGGATGGGGCGCACATACCGAATGGGGGCAGGATTGGGAGCACACATGCGGATTGGGATTGCGGATGAGGTGTGTCGACCCGCCACCACAATTGTGGGTTACCAGGCAATGGGGTACTCAGAGCCGGGGCCCGTAGAACCCTATGGGGATTTTGTCACAGGTAGCTGTGCTGGTCTGGGGCCCCGGGGGGTTCTGGCGTATTTTGGGGATATTTTTTACAGGGGATAGTTTATGTACAGTTCGTGACGCCACCTGTAGTGTTTGGTAATTAGTCCACGCTGCTGTAGATCTCTGAGGGGATGGTGGGCGCTAATGCGGGTCCCCTACAGGTGGGAACTGGTCCCTCAAAGTCTAGTGGTAGTGAATTTCGGGTGCGGTTAAAGAAACAGTCTCACACGGTCAGCGTTTTCTTCCTTTACTTGCAAATGTAAGGCCGGTCCCAGGAGGTGATCCAAGGAGAGTGTATCTTGAGCGGCAGCTGGACAAGTTAGGGGCCTCCTTTATCTCCAAATATGACGAGGCAACTAGCGGGAAAGCGTAGTTCCCTAAAATTCTCACTTATCCAAAGCTGTACTGCCCAGTCGTTAGTGTTAGGGGCCTTCCTATGAAGGAGCGAATTCTTCGGGGTCTGCAAACTCTAAAGTTTTTCACTCCCCTGACCCAGTTACTTACTGATATAAGGGGTTGTCTGCCGCACCTAGGGTCCGGTAATTTTTCGGGTTTCCTGTACTGTGCCTGAACAAATGACCCTTCGTCCCCAGTGACCGTAGCAACGTGCTGGACTTCTGCAATCCTGTACACTATTCTTAATCCATTTTGCCTTTCGCCTGTCCACCTGGTACATAAGCACTCTTACTACCAAGGGTTGAGCATCACTTCTTTCCTTTTCCTTCCAATGAAGTTAGCCACGGATGCTCAGTTTTACAGGCAGGAGCACGTCATGTACCTGATCCGCCCTTTAAACAGGTTCTGAAGCCCTTTCCGTGCTAGTACTTCTCCTTTCTTCAGTGGGTGCTGAGAGGGTGATAAAAGCCTGACCAGACTAAGGGTATTCCCACACCTATCCAGACTCCACGATATGAACGGGGTGAAGCAGGTAACTCTTTCCTCCCTCCAATCTCAGTAGTCTAAACACTACTCCACACGTCCTCACTGTCCAAAGACAGGAACTGACTCCTCACTCTAACACCTACTCCTTACCCTCCCTCTAGAGTATACTCCACTACCCTAGGGGTGTGTTAGTATGTGTCAAGTGAATGGATATTGAGCATTAAGCCCCGTCTCGCCATACACTCCCAGGGTACTGCGTGTGCCTACCCCCAGGGCTACACAAGAGCACCACACAACAGATGGGGACGCAGATTTGGGTAGCACATACCGGATGGGGGGAACACTTTCCGTGGGGCGCAGGAAGGGAGCCACATGACAGCATTGCTCTGCTGTCTGCGTGCCGCCACTGCATCCCGTGTTCCTCGATTACCACAACACATCTCGGAAGGGCAGGGGTCAGGCAATCTGCCGTGGTCTCCTGAGTGCTACCTGAGGACAAAAGGGCGTTGCCTTTGGGGGCCCCTCATTGGACGGGCCCGGGGCGATGGGTTTTCTCTGCCCCCCCCAGTAGCTATGCTACTGGTGGGAAATAAAAGGGCATGTACACTGTAAGATAATCGTGAAGAGCATTGTTAAAACACTCGTTTCACTATTATCGTTAATCTTTTGCCAAATAAAAGATAATCGTTCATCCGTGAACAGGACTTGTGTGCAGAGAACAACGACAGCCTATGCCACTAAGCGATTTAGTATAGGAATTAGAGATAGAAAATGAGTGCAAATGGAGAGAGTGGATTATCAATGAGGATGTTAACTTCCCCCTGATAAGAGTGGGAATGTCACAGAAAGAAAGTTGGAAGCCACGTTTCAAAGTGATAAAAAAAAATGTACAGACAAAAATTTATGGATAGGCAGAAGACACCCAGCTTTGCATGGACATCAAGCGTAATCAAGATGAAGAGAAATATTTTTATCTCACTTTCTTAAAACAATCTTCTGAAATCATTAATTGACACATATCAGGACTGTGTAGTAGAAGAACCCCTCAGCAAAAGGGCTTTGTATGGTTTGAACCAAAAAAGAAAAAGGACATCCCCCGTACTCTCTTTTCTTGTTTAGGAAGACTTTTTAAAATTATTTTTAATCCATTCAAACCCATGAAGTAAATTAAAGCAATACTAGCAAACGTTATGAAAACTTTCCACAATACAATGTTGGCAGCATAGAAATAAAGGACAAGCAGGCAGTTCTTAAGACTGATTGGCATCAGCCGTAAAAAGCTCCACCCTTAACGGGCAATGCAACAAACCGCTCTTCTGGTGAAGTAAACCCTTTCTCCCCCCCCTCACCTCCTCCCGTTTTGGTGCCCAGGTCGCATCCATATACCAATCATCAACATTACGCTTAATCACTGACATTGCCTCAGTTTGTCTTAAGCTCTTTCCCACCTTTAGATTAGCCTGGACTCAAAATCCACTACCATCTCTTCTGTTTGCAGCTCCCGTGTTGTTTTTTCCCAAGCAACAGAGAAATGCATGTAAACCACCAAAAACAACACTGGCAAAAAACCCATTTATATGTCAAATTAAACAAAAAAAAATAATCTTTGTGTCTTACACACTTTGGAGGGACTGACAGGGTTAAAACATTTTTTTTGCTTTATGAATGCAAATTTGAATATTAATAATTTAAGTAATAATTTAATAATTTAAATATAATTTCTTTACTGGTTTATATCTCCCCTTATTTTTTATGGCTAAGGTGTGTGTCTTCCCACTATCCAGATTCGCCAAAAATGTCTGCTGCATTCCCTGCTTCTGCTTTCCACGGCTGTGATAGCCCTCCATAGGATGGCCATATGATGTGTACTGGTGGCATTAGTGGAAAACCACCCAGCCGGCCCCCAAAAGGTCATGTGGATGCAATCATCTGCAATTTGTAAAATAGCTTGGAAATTTTTGCGTTCAAAATGAAGCGAACTGAAACTTGTTTGACTACACAAGATTCAGAAAATTCCTACAAATTCGACAAAAAATTTGAAGTCAAAACAATAAATTTGCTGTAAAACAGTTGCTACATGAAGGCATGTATGGTTCCCGCTTGAATGGTCAACAAAATTAAATTTCCCCCAAAAAATCTTTTCCAGCATTCTAAGAATGAAAATGGCTTCTCTCTGGGGTGACGTCTCCGATGTTAAGTAAATATGATTTTTGGTTTAACCTTCAAAAAACTCTGAAATCAAAACGGCTTCCCCGTGTGAATTGTCTGAGGTTAACAAGGTCGACTTTCGTTTAAAAAATACTTCCCCCACATTCTGAACATGAAAATGGCTTCTCCCCTGTATGAGTCTTTTATGGCCAATAAGAGGATTTTTTTAGAAAAACATTTTCCACATTTCTAGGCATGAAAATGGCTTCTCGCCTGTAGAATTTTTTGATGGTCAAAAAGAGTTATTTCTGGAAAAACATTTCCCACATTCAAACATAAAATTTTGGCTTCTTCCTGGGGCATCTCAGTGCTTAGCAAGAAGTGAATTTTGGCTAAAACACTTCCCACATTCTGTGCATAAGAATGGTTTCTCTCCTGTATGAACTCTTTGATTTTAATAAGACCCATTTTCTTTTTTTTTAAAACTTTTCTCACATTCTAACATGTACGGCTTCCTCCCGCGTATGACTTTTTTTGATTTTTGAAAAGATTTGATTTCTGAAGAAAACCTTTCCCGCATTCTAAGATGAAAATGGCTTTCTCCTTGTGATTTCTCTCATGTCTAATGAGATTCCAGTAACGGTTAAAAATTGTTCCACTTAAACATAATATGGTTTCTCCCTGTGTGTTCCTATGTATAGCGAGTTTGAACTAGCGTAAAACATTTACCCTTTTGAACATGAAAATTTCCGTGCTTCTTTTTTGACTTTTCTCAGATCTTTCAGGTCAACATGCGTCCTGTTTTTTCTCTAATGAATCAGAAGATAGATCTTTGAAAGGATGTGTGATAGTTCTTTGCTGTGGAGGGCAGGATGGTTATCTGGGTACTGGCTTTCTCTTCATATGCAAATTTTTGTGATCTGATGATATTGCTTTCCAATCGAAGAAAATTAGAGTCCCTTTGCTTTTTTCTGTTTTAGTCCACCGCTGAGAACAAAAGATTTATTTTGTATAATATAATTTAATAAAAGATATTCGTTCTTTTTTAAACGTTTCTATAATAATATTTCCATACAAATTGCCGGACAAGTAGTAGATTCAATTGAAAATAGACAAATGTGGCAAACTTAGACTTCTGATAAATTAGTGTAATGTCATGTTAAATGTTATTGATTGTGTTTTTTAATCTTTCTAACAATCATAGAACACAAATTCACATTTTAATAAACTATAAACAAAAAATTTTCTGGAGCTTCTGAAGGTAATTTTTAGGCCGGGGTCAGACATTGAGAAACTCGCATGAGTCTCAAATGTCAATACAGGCGCTGCCCGCCGGGCATCGGGACCGGAGCGTGCGGCTTTCCCAGGGAAATACATGCACCGCCGCTCCTGTCCGACTGCCGGGGCAGTGCCGGGTATGGACTTTCAAGACTTGTGCAAGTTTCTCGCATGTCTGACCCCGGCCTTAGGCCGGCGTCCCCACTTGGGTTTGATGGAGGGAAGTCGCACGACTTTCTCGCACAAACACCCGGCACGGCCCCCCGCTCTCGGAACCCGGGGTGTGCAGCGCATAGAAATACATGCAGCCGTACAATTGATCGAGAGGGGGGCGGCCGTGCAAGTTGATGGGCCGGCCTTAAGGGGACTGCCACATAAACCATCCCGCTAGCGATCCGATAACGACGCATACTAATGCGATCGCTAGGGGATTGTTTCTATAATCGCTAAGGCGGCCACTTTTTGCGATATAGTTAACGCGCTATCGCCGTTAGCGATCTTCTTAAGACTTTAGCGGTACATGTCCGCTAAATCGCTAAGAAAAGGTGCCACCTAGCGATTTATATTACCAGCGGGGCCGCGAAAAATAGGGTCCGGAACGATTCCAGCGACAGCGAGATCACAGCAGAAGCTCGTCGCTGGCGATGCCGCATGTACAACATCGCTAACGGGATCGCTAAATAGTGACGTTTTTTAGCGATCCCGTTAGGATTTGTTCAGTGTGGCATACCTTTTTGTCATAAAATGGCTGTTTTTAAATTTAAATAAATATTCCTCATTTTATTAGCGAAATTCAACGCAGATTAGCAATATTAACCCTTCAAGGGACGGGAATGTTTTTTCGATTTTTAATGCTTTCTTCTCTTTTGCAAGAGCCATAACATTCAGGGATAAAGGGACTTGTTTTTTTTTGTCATGAATTGTAGTTTTGAAATGACATTTATTTTAATAGCAAATGTACTGAAAAAAGGGAAAAATTTAAAATTTTTGGGTAATTTAACCCCATTCCATCCACAAAATTTTTGTCCTTGTTTTTTGGGTGTTTTTGTCCCGACTTTCATTGTGTATTTAAAAAAAAATCTTGTAACGAATTATCCAAATCATATGATTATGAACAGTGGTGCCAAAAAATTTTTCCACATTTTTAATTTTTTTAATAGTGAAAAAAAAAAGTTTGCATTGCCATTTTCTGAGAGGCACCTTTTGTTTTTTTTTTTTTTTAAAAACTCTTAATCAGCGAGGGCAGTTGTTTGTCCCTTTTCATGGGGGGTTGTATTGTAAGTATTATTTTATTTGCCCAAAAAAATTACTTGGCAAATAATTCTAGGGGTCAGTACAATTAAGAGTACAAAACTGCCACTTTTTTTTAAATTTTTTTAGTGTGAAAAAAAAAAAATTTAAAATTGTATTTCCATCCAACAATGCCCCTTTAAAAAAAAAAGGCAGCAAAAAAGAAAAAAAGAGTAGACTCTTCATTTGGGCCCCTAATTTTATTTCATGCTTTGCTTAAAAATGCGTTAATTTCACACCCTTTTAAAATACATTATCGCACTGTCCCCATTGGGGCCACTATCTAAATCTACACCTCATTTACGGGGGTGGCCAAAAAAATTGGCCCGGCAATTCTGTCAGACAATTCCGTGTCTTCCCCGAAAATTATTGCAAACACAATTTTTTGCTTTTTTACTTCTTTTTAATTTCTTGAAAGGGGAAAAAAAAACAAAAGAGAAGGCAAAATCAAACCTGATCATTTCCCACAAAAACCCAAAAAGGGGCCCCGAAAAAGTATTTGGACCCCAGCCTATATTGGGTTTTCAATTTACCCCAAAAAACTGCGAAAAACCATTTCCCGGAAAAACCTCAATGATTTTTTACAATGCTCTGCGGGGTTGTGACCATTCTTTTCGGAAAAAATGCTCCAGGCCCGATTTTGAAGGGGCCTTTTCAAACTGCCCTTTTGAGATCTTCCACAGGTTTTTCTATGGGTTTTTGGTCTGGGCTCATTGTTGGGACCTTAAATCTCCAGTGCTTTCTCTCAAACACTTTTAGTGCTTTTGGAAGTGTTTTTTGGGCATTGTCCTCTGGGACCCATGACCTCTGAGGGACCGCTTTTTCAACTGGGGGCCCAACATTTGCTGCAAAATTTGTTGGTAATCTTCAGCTTCATTTTAACCGCACCGGTCAAAAAGTCCAGTGCCCCAAAAAGCAACCCCCAAAAAAAACAGGGAACCCCCGCCGTTTGCGGTGGGGGCCCTTTCTTTTTTGAAGCCCTTTTTTTTTCCTGTTTTACTCGTTGATAGTTTTTCCCCCAAAAAACTCGCTTTTGTTCTCTGACAGGAACATTCTTCCAAAAATTTAGGCTTCTCATGTAAGTTTTGGGAAACACCAGCCCGCTTTTTTTTTTCTGGGGGAAGAAGGTGGTCTTTTTTTTATTATTATAAAAATTTTTATGCGCCATTTATTCCAGGCGCTTTAAAAAGAAAAGGGGAAAAAATATAGACAGTACAAAAACATTGCTAGACAAAAGGGGCATAAGTACAGAAGGGGAAAAGGACCCGCCCGGGGGGTACGCTACAGGGAGGGTGAGAAAAAATAGGAGAGGGGGGAGCTGGGTTTGCGATGGTCAGTAACTGAGGTCATTGCGGTTGTAGGGGTTTTGGAACAGGGGGGGTTTTAGTTTTCTTGAAGGGGTCCGTTGTTGGGGGAAAATCGATGTTTTGCGGCGGAGTTCCCGGTTTTTTGGGGAAACCCGGGGGAAAAACTTTTTTGCGGGGTTTGGGAAAAAAAAAAAAAAGTTGGGGGGGGATCGGAAGGAGATCTTGGGGGTCAAAGGTTGGTGTGGGTAGGTGCGGGAGCCATGTCACAGTTTATGGGGGGAAAGGTTGTGGGGCTTTGTATGTCAGGGGAAGGTTTTGAAGGGGGCCTCTGGGCAATGGAAAAACCTGAAGGGCTGGCATAGTGGGGGGGGGAATGCGGGGGACAGGGGGATTAGTGTGCAGAGAGTGTAGGATGGACTGGAGTGGTGCCGAGTGCTAGAGGGGGGGGGGGACAGTAGGGGTTGCAGTAGTCGAGGGGGAGATAAGGCTGCACTAGTGTTTTTGGGTTTCGGTTGGGGAGAAGCGGATCCGGGAAAAAAATTTTTTTAGTTTGAGGGGAGGAGGTGGTGAGGGTTGGGTTTTTTGGGGGTTTTAAAGAGGGCAGAGTCGATGATCCCCCCAAGGCACCGAGCATGTGGGAGGGGGAAGCGAGCGCATTGACATTGAGGGGTGGCCCCGGTGGAGGGTGAAAGAGGTGGGGAAAGATGATGAATTCTGTTTTGCCCCCTTTTTTGTTTGAGAAAGGAGTGAAAAAGGGGTGAGTTGCAGACAGACACTGGGGGATTTTGGGGAGTGGGAGGTGGGGTCCAGATGGGGGGATCTGCGTGTCATCGGGTAGGGTGATACGCAACCCCCGGGGGGTTCTATGGCGTCCGGCCAAGGTGAGTGGAGAAGAGTAGGGGCCCCGGGGTGATTGGGGAACCCGACAGAGGGGGGGGGGGTGAGGAGGTGGTGTGTGAGAGGGGACATAAATGTTCGGTTTTTGGTATATGGATCCGGTAGGGCCAAGTCTGTGATGCCAAGAGTGGGGGGAATCTGTAGGGGAGGAATGGTTACGGTGTCAAAGGAGAAGAAGGTCCGGGGAAAGGAGGACAGAGTAGTGTCGCTTGTTTGGCTTTTTGAGGTTTTGTGACTTTGTTAGGGCATTTTTTAGTTGAGTGATGCGTCAAAAACCGATTTAACCGGTTTTAAAGAGGGAGAGGAGGAAAGGGGGGAGGACAGTTCAAGATATCATGCGTTCCAGTAGTTTTGAGGCGAAGGGGAGAAGAGATATCGGGCGATAGCTAGAGCTGGGGGTGGGTGAGGGAGGGTTTTTTGGGGATCGGGGGGATTGGCATTTTTTTAAGGTAAAGGGAAAAGGGGGACCTTTTTAAGAAAAAAGGTTTTAAGAGGTGCGTGAGAGTGGGGATGAAGATGTGGCAAGGTTTGGGGGGTGAGGTGGGCGGGAGTGGGTCAAGCGCGAATTTGGGAGGGGGATCTTGACAGGGAGTGGGGAGTGATCTTCTGATGGTGGGAAGCTGGTTTTGGAAAAACAGGTGGTGGCTAAAGGGGCTTGGGGGGGGGGCCAACCTTCTCTGATAGTATCAATCTTTTGTTAAAAAAGGGGGCAAAGTCTTCACAAAAAATGAGAGGGAGGGAGGGGGTCTGGGGGGTGGAGTGAGAATTGAAAGTGGAAGGTGTTTAGGGGTTTGAGACAGGGGGATATGAGAGTGAGAAGTAATTTGTTTTGCGGCAGAGAGGGGTTTTAACGGAAAGGGGTGCTTGTATGCTTTTGAAGTTCGGTGGAGTGGGTCTATTCCATCTCCGTCGGTAAAAACCCCGGAACCCCCCTCCCCTTTTTTTGGTCGGGGCCGGTCGCCGGGTCCCCGTTGATTTTCGAGTTTTGCTCTGCATGGGGGGGCGGCCAAAATCAATTGGTTTTATTGTGGTTTATAAAATGTGGCAGCAGCATCTTTTCATGAAGTGGGCTATTCTAAAAGAGGGAGGAGGGACTCAAGAGGCGTTTTTAAATTGGTGTTTGGATTTCTGCGGGGTGGGTGAGTTTGTGGATTGGGGGGATGCGTACTAACGGGGGAGAGGAAAAAAATGTTAGTGGTTGTGGTCAGACGGGGGAGGGGGCAGTTAGTGAGATTAGTGAGGAACAGAGACGGGGAAGATAAGGTCCGGGTGGACCGCCTTTGTGAGTGGGCCCCAGAGGACCATTGAGTGAGGCAAGGGGAAACTGTGGGAAAAAAAAGTTTAAGGCCGCGGGGTGGAAGTGTCAAGGGGGTGTTAAAAACCCCCATGATGATGGTGGGATGCAGCAGGGGGAAATTTGAGTAGCCGGGGGAAGGGGCGAGAAAGGTGGAGATGGCTAGTTCCGGGGGGGGGTAGTGACACCCCGTTGGAGGTTGGAGGGGGAAAAGATGGGGAAAGGGTGCATTCGAACGAGGGAAAGCAGCGGAGGTGGAATTTAAAAAGGGGTTAAGGAGCAGGTATCAAAGGGAAAAAACCAAAAATCCTCCCCCTTTTTTTGCTGGGGCGAGGGGTGTGAAAAAAGATGAATCCCCCATGGAAAGGGACTGGAGAGGCCTGGCAGAGGGGTAGCCAGGTTTCAGTGAGGCAAGGAAGGAGAGTTTGTTGGTGAAAAAGGGGTCGGGGAAAAATTACAGTTTTTTTCAGCAGCGTGCTTCCATAGTGCTGGGTTGGGGGCGGGGGGAGGGGGGTGGGGATGGATAGGTATGGGTTGACAGGGTTGCAAAAGTGGGGAAAAATCGTGGCAGGGTGTTAGAAATGAGTGGGGGATGGATGAGGAGGGCCCGGGTTTGGGGGGCATCACCCGCGTGAGGGTGCAGACAAGCGTTAGAAGGTGAGGCGGTAAGCCATGGTGTGGCCATGTGTGTCTTTTTGAAAAAGGGTTGTATGTGGAGGAACAGTTTTTTGGGAAAGGTGAGGGCTGGGGAGAAGGAGGGGGGAAAAAACTTTCCTTACTAGGTGGGGGGGTTACAGGGGGTAGGAAGAAAGAAAGGGATGGGGGGGGAAAATGTAAGAAAAAGAAACATAGTGGTTTTATATCTGTTTTTTTGCAGCCAAATTCCACAATTCTGGCAATTACGTAGTGTAATTAGAAACTGTAATTTTTAAATATGGGTTTTAAAAAAAATGAAGAGACTACTCTGGGCAGACCCATTGAAAAAAAGGGGGTTTATCTGCAGCTAATGCCCCAAAGGTGTGGTGGAAAGTGGGCTGGACTGCCAGGAGATGCAGATTAAGGGGAAAAGGCAAAAAGGGGTAGGGTTACCAGACCATTTGGTGTGTGGGGGAAAAAAAAAAAGTATGGGGGACTTATGTCACAGGGGAAATGGGGGGAGCAAATCATCCATTTTAAACAAAGCAATAACTTGAGCATTCAGGAGCATAGAAAAACTGGAGTTTTCAACCATTTAAAAAAAATAATGATGCTTTTGGAGCTAGAAAAGCGGGTTTTCATACATTAAAAAGCAATTAATGTGCTTCAGGCATGAAAACTGGAGTTTTTTATACCCCTTTAAAAAAGCAATATACTGAGCATTCAGGAGCATAGAAAAGCGGGGTTTTATACCATTAACAAAGCAAATTCAGATGCATTCCGGGGAAAAGAAAAGCTGGAGTTTTCATACCTTAAACAAAGAATATACATGATGCATTCAGGGCTAGAAAAGTGGGTTTTCTACCATTAAAAAGCAATAACTATGCATTCAGGAGCATAAAAAGGGAGTTTTCTTTTAAATTTAAAAAGCAATATAAATGATGCTTCAGGAGATTGAAAAGCTGGAGTTTTCATACCATTAAAAAAAAACAATTACATGAGGGATTTAGGGTAGAAAAGCGGGTTTTCATGAGTCTTCCCCGGGGATTCTACCTCGTCCCTTTTTATTTGACGCCGCGGAATAGGGTTGAACTGCTTTTCCCCGGCTGCAGGGCCTTGAACTGTTTGGGTGTTAGTGGGTTTTTTATCCCCCCTCCGCACTTTTTTCGTTGTCTGTGTAAATTTTTTTTTTTCCTTCACATCTGGGGGGGTTGCCCAGTGCCGGGGTTTTAAAATTTTTTTGGGGCCTGCGCACGGAAGACACGGGAAAACATTCGGTCTTTGGGGATGGACTTTTGCTTGAGATTGTCATGTTTTCCCACTTTTTTGGTTTTCTCAAGTCCCCAAATTTTTTGGTCTTCTTTCTTTTCTCCATTTTCAATGTGGTCACACAAGGAAAGGGGTTAGTCAACTTTAATCCTTTTAAAATGCTGCAATTCATTTATTATTGCAAACCTGTTGGGGCCCGGTAAGTTACAGGTGCTGGTGATTACCGAATTAGGAAAATCAATTTTTTTAAAACAGTCCAAAAAATTTTGTCCACCCCCTTTTTTGGTTTTTGGTGGGAATTATATCCAATTTGGGGCTTTAGGTAATTTTTTTTTTTTTTTTTTTTTAAAGAAAATTAAATAAGATAATAATCCAAAGAATTTGTGTTTGCAATATTTTCGGAAGAAACTGAGTATATTGAAAATTTGAGGGGTGCCATCTTTTCACCACACTGTATGCATTCCCACTCACACACAAGAAAGGGTTAAGGAAGATTTGAAAAGAGAAAGCCACAACCAACCCAAGGGGATCCTACTTAAGTGGGTCGGAAAGTTTTCAGACCCTTTAAATTTTTTTTCCCTGTTTTATTGCAGCCTTTGGTAAATTCAAAAAAGTTCATTTTTTTTCATTGAAGTTACTCTCCCCCATCTTTAATGAAAAAAAAAAACAAAATAAAATTTTTTTAAATTTATTAAAAAAAAAAAATGAAATATACTGGTATAAGTATTTTGCCCTTTGCTCAAATTTTATTATTATCATTTTTACATTTTTTGTGCCATTTTTCCATGGGCTTTTATGTAAAAAAAGGGGTTTTGCAATACAATAAAAAAGGCAGACAAGGGACAAAAAAGTAAGAAAGGGGGGGGCTCTGCCCGCAAGGGCTCCAGTCGATTAGTAGAGAACCCCCTTTTTAGTGTAAGCCTGAGTTTCTTGAATGTGCAACAGTTTTTCACGCCCCTTTTGGGCTTTTTAAAAAACCCGTGGACCTCACCAGCAATCAGTTCCCAAACCATCTGATTGTGGAAACTTCCATTAGACCTCAAGCACTTGGTTTGCCCCCCCCCACTCTTCCTCCAGACTCTGGGCCCCCGATTTCCAAATGAAAAGCAAAATTTATTTAATTTTAAAAAAAAAACCGGGGCCATGGCAAAGCCCCGTTCTTTTTTCCTTGCCCCGGAAAACGGTTCTGGATTTTATTGGTCATGAGTGACTGACAAAAGGAATGCGACATTTTTAGCCATTACTGGATACGTCTGTGTGTGGTGGCTTTGAAGCAATTGGGGCCCCAAACGCAGCCCCCTTTTCCCTTTTGAATTCAAGGAAAAAAGTATGAGTAAAAAATTCAAAAAATTTGGGGTCCTTCAATTCGTGGAAAAATAGCAAAAAAAAGGGAGCTTAAAATTAAAATTTAATTAAAACATTAAAAGTTAAACATTTTATGTTGGGGATGGAAAAACTTTGGGGTGACAATTGTGCACTTTTCTTATGTGTATTTTTATAAAGGGGGCCCTTTTTGGGGAATCCTTTATGTAGGAAGCTCTTATACCGAAGGTTTTTGGGGCTTTTTCCCCTTTTACTGCCATATCCCTGATATTTTTTTGGGGGAAATGCGTTGGGGGTGGTCCTTTAGGGGTGCATATTGAATTTTTTCCCATGGTATTTTTTCCGGGTTTTCCCGTTTATGCTCCATAGGGGTCCTATTCGTACTGATTGGAGCACATCTACCTGTTTGGTGAGTTGTTCCAATTTTCTAAAAATTTTTGGACCTCTATGTGTTTTTTTTAGCAAATGGGCAAAATTATAGTTTCCGACGTTTATGGTTCCCAATGTCCAAAAAAGGTTTAATTTTGCTTGCCAGTACTTTTTAGTCTTTTGTTTCAATCGCCCCCCTTTTTTTTTTTCATGTATTCGTCCTTCCCGGGGGGCCCATTTTATTTTTTGTGTTGTAACTTTTTTTTTTAAAATTTCCCCTTTTGAATCCCCCCAAATTTTTGAATGGCTTTTTTTTTTAAAATCCTTTTAGGTGCAGTTTCCGGTTGTTTGCCCCTTTTTCTACCCAATTTTTTTCCCTTTCCCCCAAAAAATTTTCCCTTAATATGCGGGTACGCACTCTGTAAAGCCAGCTTTTTTGAAAAAACCTTTTGGGGTTTTTCCCCCTTTTGGGCGTGTAAAAGCTCCCCCCTTTGGGCTCGTCAAGTCCGCAGTCCCCCCATGTTGGAACCTACAAAAGACTAAGGATTTTTTAAAAAACTTGGGGTCCCCTTTTCGGTTTTTTTTGTTAATTTTTAATTTTTTGAGATATGATTTGGGTTTTAATTGGGGTGAAGCCAAAATCATCAACATTAACAGAAATAAACACATAAATAGATCTTTCTGTAATGATATATAATTGAGTTTCATTTTTGTTTGAAAACTGAAATAAATTAAATTTTTAGCTTTTAATTTTTGAGACGCACCTGTATATAGATCATAGAAAGGTAAAATTTTTGGGAAGGGGGCCCCCTGGGTCATCGGTAACCCCCCGCTCAAAGAGGATTCCTTAAACATCCGGACAGATGTCTTCCAGACCTGTTTGAAGACTTCCTTGAGGAGAACCACCACCCTTGTGGCAGCCTGTTCCACCATTATCACCCAATGTCAAAAGTTTTTTCTAATATCTAACTGTGTCCCTCCCATTCGTTTCCCCCCATTGCTTTATTTTTCCTTGCGCAAATGAGAAAAAAAGATGCTTCTACAATGTGACAGCCCTTGAGTTTTTGTAGACAGTATTAATCTCCTCCCCTTTTCTTTTTTGAAAAAACTTCCCAATTCCTGCCCGTTCCCTTGGCTGGTTTTTGCAGCCCCGGTCACCATTCGGGGGGGTCTTTCTAAAACTTGCTCCATTTTGTTGATTTTTTTTTTAAAATTTGGCCCCCAAAAGGGACACAGTATTCCAGATGAGGTCTGCCAAGGGATGAGGGCAAAATGCCTCACGTGATCTAGACTGTTTTCTGTTGATACATCCTAAAATTTCCCCCTTTCCTTTTTTTTTCTGTGCACCATTTTGACTCATGTTAGTCTGGATCAATTGACCCCCAAGTCTTTTTCAATGTGCGTTACTTAGCCCTATTCCTCCCTTTTGATATTTTTTTTTCATTTTTATTGCCCGAGTGTATTTGCATTTTTCCCTTTAAAATCCATTTGTTAGTTGCTCCCACTGCTCCAGTTTATTTATATCTTTTTGATCCTCTCTCCTCTCTTCTGTATTTAATACCCCTCCTAGTTTGTGTTAAATTTTTGTTAGTTTCCCTCAATCCTTTTAAAAACTTGAAAAAAGATGTTGAAAAATACAGGCCCAAAAAAAGAGCCTTGTGGTCCCCACTTGAGCATTCTTCCAACTGGATGTGCACCCTTTTTAAACCATCTTTGGGTCCGATCACAAACCCATTAAAAATCCACCTAACATTGCCTTGTCCATTCCATACTTAGTCATTTTTTTTTAAAAGGATTGTGTGAGTTTTGTCAAATGCTTTGCTGAAGTCAAGATATACTATATCTACAGTTTCCCCCATCCACCCGTAGTGATTCTGTCATAAAGGAAATTAAGTTAGTCTACTGACTTATTTTTTTCAAACCCTTTTTGCCTGTTTAATCCTTCATTCTTTTTCCCGGTATTGCATACATGTTCTTTAATAATTTGTTCAAAGATCTTTTTCCCGGTATGAAGTCAGACTCACCGGCCTGGTTCCCCGGTCCACCTTTCCCCTTTTTTAAAGGAACAACATTTGCCTTTTCCCCTCTTCTGGGCTTCTCCCCTTCCCAAATTTTCAAGATTAGGACAGTGGTTTAAAAAATTTTTCTGCTATCTCCTTCGTCCTGGGGTGTAAATTCATCTGGAATGGAGATTGAATTTTTTTGGTTAGCTAAGTGTTTCCTCCTGTCTTTTTGTTTAAGATATCCTGGATTCTTTATTCCCCTTTTAAAGGCAGTGAAATCAGTTGTGTTACTTTTTTTTTTGAGAGAAAAAAGATGAAAAGGAATTTAAAAGTTCAGCCCTCTCAACATCCGAATTACCATTTTTTAATTTCATCCCCTAAAAAAACCTATGCATCTTTGACTTTTCTTTTTTTTTGCGTATCCCCCAAAACCTTTTTTGTTGCTTTTGACTCACTTTTAACCTTAATTCATTGTCAGCTTTAGATAATCTGATTTGTGCCCTGCAGGTTTGCGACGGCTTATATTTTTTTTAGTATGCTCCCTCTTTCCATTTGAAAAAAATTTCTTTCTTCCCCTTTTTTGCAGGTTTTTAATTCTATGTTCACCATCTGGTTTCCTTAAATGTTCCCATTCTTCCCTCTTTTGGAAATTTTTAAAGATTGTGCTTTGAGAATTCTTTTTAAAAAATTTTCCATCCTTCCTGGACTTTTTTTTCCTTAAAGGATATCCACCATTGGATCCCTCCCTTCTCTTTTTTAGTTCCTTAAAATTGCCTTTCTGAAATCTAACCCTTACGTCTGAGTCTTCACGGTCTTTCCCTTTTACCAAAAAATTTAAAAAAAAGCTTTTGGCATACCTTTTGGGTCCCGCCCCTTACCTCCTCCCCATTTCCTCCCTTTTTGAGGTTAGATCCCGGGGCAGATCCCCTTTTTTTCCCCTTTCCTTTTGGAAATAAAGTTGTCACAAAAAAGGATAAAATTTCCCCGGGCCCGTTGTTTTGCCCCGGAGGTTTTCCCCAAAAAAAGTCTGGTATTTTAAATCTCCCATGACCACTTTTCTATTTTTTGGGGGAAATTGGCCCTTGATGATAAAAAAGGGTTTCACCATATCTTCAGTTTACAGGCGGGGCCGTATAAATGCCTCAATGGTGTCCTTTATTGTTTTGTCCTTGTATTTTACCCAAACATTTCCCAGAAACCCGTCTTGAAGCTTCAATCTCTGTGCAGATATACTTTTCTAACAACAAGCAAAAACCCCCTCCCCGTTATCAAGTTGTTTCTTTCAAAAAAGTTGTAACCTTTAGCCTTTTTTTCAATTTGTGTATCGTCCCCCAAGTCCAGTGTTCCAATGACACATATCTCTTTTTCCGCGTTTTTACTCCAGTCTCCCTTTTTGTTGCCCTGCTTTGTGATTCGTATAGAAACACTTTAGTTTGTGTTGGTTTTCTTTCTTCAATATTTTTTTTTGTAGATTTTTTTGTTTTGTTCTTCCCCTTCACTTCTAATAGCGAGTTTCAATAGATTTTCAGGTGTTGGGGTTTTTTGGCGTTTTGTTCCTTCCCATTGTTTATTTAAAGCTTCCTGATGGTTGCAAGGCGACTTCCAAATACTTTTTTCCCTTTCGTAAGGTGCCCCCATTCTAGCAAGTAAAACGTACAGGTTTTCCTTCCGTGACCCAAAAAATCCAAATCCTTGTGACGGCCCCCGACGTAGCCGTTGTTCCCTCAGTTTCTTTTCCACCCTTTTCCCCTGGCCATCCAGGGGAAGGATGGAGGAAAGACCACCTGCCCCCAGTTCTTTCACTTTCTTACCAAGTTTCAATCACTGAGGGGTTTTCCCCAGGTCACTTTTGTGGTGTCATTTGTCCCCACATGTATTCAGGAATGGGTATCACTTTAGGTCTGAAGGTCCTGATTTTGTCAGACCATCTTTTTTTTTTCACCTGGAAGACAGCCATTTTTTCTTGGGTTTATTGGTTCAGATAGCAGCCTCTGTTTTCCCTCAACAGGGAACCCCCATGAAAAAACTCTGTTTCTTTTAACAACATTTTTTTTCTCCATTAGGAGGACTCTAAGGGCGTTCGGTTACTCTTTGTGGGGAAAGTCTTATCCTGATGATTTTTTTATCGTTCTCCTGTGTAAGAGCCTGGTATGGGGTTTCTACAGAATTTGGGGCTGACTGCCCCTGTCCTCCTCTTCTTTGGGTCAATGTTCCTTCCTCTGTTTCTTAGTTGCAAATTTTAATTTTTCTCTTTTTTTCCCCGAGAGATAAACTGCTTGTCTAAGAACTCTTCCCTTCCCTTTGGCTTCAAAATGTAACCTTCTTCCGATTTTTCAATTTTTCCCCAACAGGGGGCCCAAGCTTGCTTTGTGGTGTGAAATTTGGCTTTTCCCTGGTTTTAATTTGAACATGTAGCAAAAAAAGAGCTCACCACATGGCTCCTGGGCCCTTCCTGTTCTTTATTGTTCAAGAGTAACAAGCGGGAAATAAAGCCAAAATCCGCGCCCCGCGGCGCGGGCTTCTGATGTCCCCTTTTTCTGCAACAGCCAAAACCGTGTTCCTTCCTCGCGGGGGCTCTTCATTATCCCGGGGGGCACTAGGAATTTGCAATTATCTCCCGGGGGTCCCCCCCGGTTTATGATGTCCTCCCCTTTAGCTGCAACGCCAAAAAAACCCGTGTTCCTTCCCGCGGAGACTTTCACTTATCCAGAAGGCACTGGAAAAAGCAAATTTTTCCTGGGACTCCTCCCCTGGTTTACTGATGTCCTCCTTTCAGCTGCAAAACAAAAAACCGGTTCCCCTTAGTCGCGGGCTCTTCACTTACCCCCAAAAGGACTAGGAATATGCAAATTTTCCTGGGGGGGCCTCCCCTGGGGTTTCGATGTCCCCTTTTTGCTGCAACAGCCAAAACCCTGTTCCTTGGTCGCGGAGACTCTTCATTATCCCAGAACACTAGGAATTGCAAATTATCTCCCGGGGGCTCCTCCCCCCCTTTACTGATGTCCCCTTTCAGCGAAAGCCAAAAACCTGTTTTTTGAGCTCGCGGAGATTTTTCTTATCCCCCAAAAGGACTAGGGGAAATGCAAATTATTCCTGGGCTCCTCCCTGGGTTTTCTGATGTCCTCCTTTGCTGCAACAGCCAAAATCAGTGTTCCTTGAGCTCGCGGAGTTTATTACCCGAAGGCATTGGGGGACAAATTTCTCCTCGGGTCCCCCCGGTTTACTGATGTCCCCTTTTCAGCTGAACAGCCAAAACCCGTGTTCCTTGAGCTCGCGGAGACCCCCTTTTTTT
>JARQOD010011116.1:0-24657 GCA_033576555.1 Oophaga sylvatica
TTCATTGATGTTGATATAGTTGATGAAATCAACGATTTCTTCTTGTTCCCCTTTCCATATTAACAACAGGTCATCTATGTAACGGCCAAAAAAATGTACTTTATTAATAAAAGGATTATTTTCATGAAAAATATATTTTTCTTCCCAAACAGCTACTGTGAACTGGCACGTTTTCAAAAACCGACAGAGAAGAGGTGGGAGGAACCATAAACGCAAAATCCTACCAACTCAGGATCAAGAAGAAATACTGACTTGCACATTGTGTGGAATCTTTCCTCATATATTCTCTCTGAAGCACGACTGACTTTGCTGAGCAAGGGTCTTGGTTTTTGACCGGTCAAAAAATTTAATATCTTTAATACATTGTTAGACATAAACAGATTTGCAAGAAATGTAACCCTTAAGTGCCATTTCTATCAACAGCAGGATGTGGAGGAATCGTTACAATGTGTCAGTGAACGATTTTTTTTCCACCTAATGATCTCCCTTTTGGCAATTTTCTTTTTCAGGATCTTTTGCATTTTAATACATTGAGAGACTTAGAATCACAATCTGTCCTCAAAGATTGTTCACTTAATGATAATTTTCATATGTCTAACCCATTTTTTTATCCAATCCAGTCTAGACCATCTATTTTAGACACCTTCCAAGAGTTAATTGAAAAGGATCTTGTTATGCTTGATATAACCAGCAACAATTTTGGTGACAACATCACCCTCCCTGAAAAACAAGCTATGAAAGATCTAATTGCAAATAGGGATATTATGGTCAGACAGGCGGATAAGGGGGGTGGAGTTGTCATTCATAATGCGGGTCTTTACCATTCTGAAAATCTAAGGCCCTGTGCACACGTTGCGGTTTTAGATGTGTTTCCGCTGCGTTTTTCAACGTGTGGAAACGCACCCAACCCGCAGCACAATGCACTACCAATGTTAAACTATGGGAACCACGGGTCTGCTGTGCACATGCTGCGGAAAAAAACGCGCGGATTCGCCGCGCTTTATTTTCCGCAGCATGTCAATTCTTTGTGCGGAACTGCAGCGTTTCTGCGCCCATTTACTTGCATTGAGTCGGTCACTTTCGCAGCAAAACCGCAGGTCTAAAGAAGATCTGCGGTTTTGCTGCGGGTGAAAATGCTGCAGTTCGGGAGGAGGGAAGTGTGTGGGCCGAGTGTGGGCGTGTATAGTGTTCGGCGCTATGTGTGTGGGCGGTGATTGTGTGCCGTGTCTGCGTGATCGGTGTATGTGTGCCGGTGTGCGGGGCTGTGTGCGTGATCGGTGTATGTGCGGCGGTGTGCGGGGCTGTGTGCGTGATCGGTGTATGTGCGGCGGTGTGCGGGCCTGTGTGTGTGATCGGTGTATGTGCGGCAGTGTGCGGACCTGTGTGCGTGATCGGTGTATGTGCGGCAGTGTGCGGGCCTGTGTGCGTGATCGGTGTATGTGCGGCAGTGTGCGGGCCTGTGTGCGAGATCGGTGTATGTGCGGCGGTGTGAGGCCTGTGTGCGTGATCGGTGTATGTGCGGCGGTGTGCGGGCCTGTGTGCGTGATCGGTGTATGTGTGACGGTGTGCGGGGCTGTGTGTGTGTCTCCGCATATGCAGGCATCGTCGGATGGGACTACAAGTCCCATCCAGCTATGCCTGCTACAGTGACAGTGAGTGACACATTAGCCAATGATGGGACAGTAGTAGTCCCATCATCCGGTTAATGTGTTGAATGTAAAAAAAAACAAACACATACATTACATACAACATATAACATACACATGACATACAGAACATAGAGTATATACTCACCTATTCCCCGATGCCATCGATCTGTGTATTGCTCTGCCGCCGGGAGAGAATGACATCACTACAGTTCATTCTCTCACGGCAATGCTGGGTGAGAAAATTCCCACGCAGCATTGCCATAAAGTGAGAGAATGAACTCAGGTAACCTCAGTGATGTACTGCAGGAGCCATTGGCTCCTGTCAGTGCATCACTGGGAGGCCCTACAGAGCAGTGGCATCACCTGATGTCACTGTTCTACAGGGGAGACCATCATGGGACAGTCGTTATTAATTGGACTGCGTCGGACAGGGAACAGGGAGTATACGGTTGTTTTATTTTTTTACGTTTTATTACAGGAGATCGAGGGCGTCGCTTGGATCTGAGCGCATAATAAAGATATGAATAAAGATATGAAAACTGTGTTGTTTTATTTCATTAAAATAATTTATTCTTATGTGTGTTTTTTTAACCCTTTATTAATATAAGATTGATAATGGATAGGCGTCTTATTGACGCCTCTCTATTATTAACCGGGCTTAATATCACCTTACAATCGCAAGGTGATATTAACCCCTTAATACCCCATATCCCACCGCTACAGGGGGGAGTGGGAAGAGAGGGGCTAAGTGCTGGAATTGGCGCATCGTACAGATGCGACAATTCTGGGGTGGCTGCTGGTATTTTTAGCCAGGGGGGGCGCCAATATCCATGGCCCTTACTAGGCTATGAATATCAGCCCGCAGCTGTCTGCCTAGCCTTTCTGGTTATAAATTATAGGGGGACCCAACGTCATTTTTTAATAGCCAGTGAAGGCTAGCTGCGGGCTGATATTCATAGCCTGGGAAGATCCATGGGTATTAACCCCTTCCCAGGCTAGAAATATTGGCCCCGGCTGTGGCTTGCCCCCTCTGGCACAGAAAATTGCCCACGCCATTTTTTTTTCCTATTTTTTTTTTATTAACTATATTGCGTTAAGATTTTGTGTGTGTGTGTGTGTGTGCATGTGTCTTTAACTATTTATGTACCATTTTATCTATCATCTATCTATCTATATATCTTTCTGTCTATCTATATATCTATCTTTCTATATATATTTCTAACTATCTATTATCTATCTATCTATGTATTTTCTATCTATCTATCATCTATCTAACTACTGGTATCTATTATCTATCTATCTATCTCTATCTGTGTGTGTAATGTAGTGTGGGTTGGACAAATGTAAAAGAGGAGGTTGGACAAGAAATTACATCACAAATCTTTTTTTTTTGTTAAATAACATATCTTTATTTAGCTGTCAAAAAGGCATATAAAAACGCATGAGAAAAAATCATGAAAAACCGCATCAAAACCCGTCAAAAACGCGTCAAAAAAGGACATGCGTTTTCTGCCAAGAGGTGCGGATTCGGCGTGGAAAAATCCGCTGTAACATTTCCAGGGGATATAGCTCTGAGATCGCCGTCCGGGTAGACGAAGTGGCACAGAAACAGTTCATTCAGACAGCAGTTCTGGTGAAAACTGGCCGCAACCAGCTTTATTAAAGTCCACAGCAAACAGATAAAAACAAATCATAAACATAAGACCTGGGCTTGTCCAGCCACTAATTACACTTAGATAGATTTCCCTATCTATCCGGGTCCCGACTCTAACAGCCAGGGCCAAAACAACACATATGTTCAGCATTTACCAGCATGGAGGTTCACAGAGTCTCCTCCTTGTGTCTGAAGGCACCTTCAACGTCCAGACTTGAGAGAGCTCCCCTCCTATTCAGCAGCTATCCGCATGGATTCTCACAGAGACTACTCCTGTGTCCGGGGTACATCGAGCACCCAGACTGAGATAGCTCAAACTCCTGGAGACACCTTCTGTGCCTGGACCCCTCCTGTGTCCAGACTAAGCGAGCTCTCTGACTGTGTTCGCAGACACCTACTTCTGGTCTCCTAATTAACAGCTGAATGGTTTCAGGCCTGAGCTGCAAGTGTGTACTGAATGTAAGGTGTAGTGACCTTTCTCTACCACTAGGTTTACAAAGCCACACATTTCCCTTATACCATACAGCACAGTACCTAGGTGAAATGTACACCCCATTCGACACATATTCCTTCACTGTCTCACATATCCCCCCCTCTTCTCCAGACCGGAGGGCTGGTCATCCAGACCGGAGGGCTGGTCAACAATCCAAAAGAGACAGTGAACTCTGGACCAGTCATGGCCTTCATCAGCTTCATCTTCACTACTGTCATCTGTATCTTCACCTGAGCCATAGCCAACATCAGCTTTCTCTTCATCTGAAGCATCCGCACTACCCTGTACCCTCCCAGGCCTATGCTCTCTGCGGGCCTCGGGTATCCTGCACGGTTTCATCTTGACCTTAGGGCCGGGCTCAGTTTCGATATAGTGCCTGGCCAGAGAAGTACGACCCGGCACATCAGAACACTTCTGCTGACTCTTCCTCAGAAACTCACGTACCTCCTGTCCTTGGTGCACTGACCATGTGCCACCAACTATCACAGGAGGTATAGGGGGTTTTTCACTTTTCTCTAGTTCCCCTTCATTTCGTGCTCTCTGGAGCAACTGCTGGAACCGCTCACGTTCCCGGCGAAAAGATGCCACATCCAGTTCACACTGCTGCAGCTGCTCGCGTAACGCAACATTCTCAGTCTTCATTTCTTTGGTGGAGACCTCATGGAGACGCATCTTCTCCTGTAGCTGTTGGACGTCCTTTACGTCCTCGGCCCCTTCTTCAGGCTCTTCTGGTAGAACATGCTCAGAAGCCGTACCGTCAGTCTTACATTCTACCTCTTCAGTCACATCACTATGGTATCCAATATCTCCATTTATTCCAGCTTTCAAGTTCTCCTTGATAGCTGCATCTGTATACTCAGAACCCGCCGGATTCTTCTCTTCCACCACGTTCTGCATCCCATCTGAGCTCCCCGTGTGTCTGCAGCGGCAACGGAGTGACACACCGCTTTTCCCATTTGTTGGGACGTGGCTCCGATGTAGACTCCATGAAAGTGCGCTTGAGCTCACCAATGCCAGCCTGATGTCTCAAAATCTCATCTTGTGATTTATCCAGATCCTTGGTATCACTCGGGAACACTGCTGGGGCTCCGGGCGCCGAACTTCCAGCCTGAGCTTCACGAGTTGCAGCTACTGATCCGGACCGTAACCCGTCCACGCCGCTGTCTTCGGCAGAAACAGATTCCTGGACAGAGTCAGTCCCCATATCTTCAGTCTTGTTCCTCACAGCTTCACTTGAGACCTCAGCTTCTGATGAGGCATCTGGCTTGGTGACCACCACTTCCATGGCTTTTTCCACCTCTGCAGCATTACCTTCAGAGTCCTGGGCATGATGCAGCTCCATACCATACATTGATAACTTCTCATCTTC
Source organism: Oophaga sylvatica (assembly GCA_033576555.1). Classification (NCBI taxonomy): domain Eukaryota; kingdom Metazoa; phylum Chordata; class Amphibia; order Anura; family Dendrobatidae; genus Oophaga; species Oophaga sylvatica. The sequence continues at coordinate 5,166 of JARQOD010011116.1, forward strand.
GACAGCATCCACTTGTGCTGTGTTCAGTTTCAGAGTCCTGCCTTTAAAGCTCAGCTCTCCTCCTTTCACCTTAGTCTTCGCCAGGGAATTGGCCAACTGTAAAACATCTTCAGATGCCATCTTCTGTCCGGCTGCAAGGTCAGCATCAGCCTTCCTCTCAGGACTCTCAACCTCCTCTGCTACCATGCCTTCCTCATTTGCACTGGTTGCTTGATTGTCAACAGATGATTCACTATCACTACCACTATCCCTGTCTGACCCCTTTTTCTCAGCCACATCCGGCTCACTTTCAGGGTTATACAATTCATTCTCATTCACATCCTGATCTGGAACCTTAGTTAACATGTCATCCACAACATTAACTTCACCATCTGGTCCCTCAAGTATGTGACTATGTGACAACCCCAGCACTATACTTCTATATAGCTCAGGTACTAGGAGCTGGCTCACGACCTCTCCCTGGACTTCAGTGTCCCTATACAACAGGTGAGTGTTTATGGCAACATGAGGAAACCTCTCCTCAGAGTCAGGCTCTTGGGAAACCTCATTTAGAACTCTTATATTTTCCTGTGCCGTTTTAAGAGTGGGGTCTCGCCATTGTTCACTCTCAAAATTGTCACAGGACACAGGTAAGTCAGGGACACTCGGTTCCCGAGAACCACCATCCTCGTCTCCCACCATCACCTGCAAAAGAATTTCATCTCTATCACAGTCATCATCATCATCATTATCATTATCATGATTATGATCAGTATCATCATCACTATCATGATCATCATCATTATCATTATCAGCATCATTATCATGGTCATCATCATTATCATGATCATCATCATCATCATCATTATCATCATCATCATCATCATTATCACATAAGTTTAACGGCCCACTAGCATTGTGTTCCGCCCCTCAGGACTGCGCACCCTCAGTAGGAGCTTCATCACACTGTCCATCAGAAACATTTTTCCCCCAGAGATCCTTAGATCGGGGAAAGTCATTACCCAATATAACGGGTTGCACCAGGTTCTTCACTACCCCCACTTCACATGAAACCTCCCCGCATTTGGGGATCAAGTCCACGACAGTCTCTGGGTAGACTTTGGTGTCTCCATGGACGCACACCACACTCAGGTGCTTATCAGGGAAGAAGTCCCTATCAATCAGGCTGTCACATACGGAAGTCACTGGACTCTCTGAGTCCAAAGAGGGCCTGTCTGGGCAGTCATTTACAACCAGCGGGAACACCTGTGGTCCAGTCTCTTCGGCTGAGGTGGACACACACACAGGCTCTGCGCAGGGAGAGAGGGATCTGCCAACATCACAATACATAGGCTCCCCCTCTATTAGACAGTTGGCTGCAATTTCATGACATCTCCAACACTGTCCATCACACTTTTCCACCCACATGTCCCCTCGGGCCTGAACCCGCTTATCAGCATACCCCATGTCCCCAACAGCTGGAACGCTCTTACCGCGAGAGTTCAGCGTCCGGGAACTCTGAAGTGACGACCTCTCAGACGGCTGGTCACGGAGGCAGTCTTTGCTGGCGAAGGCCTTCTCCATAGGCTGACCAGACGATTGGCGTCCTGGTGGTCTCCTTGTCCGACCTCTGGCTGTACCTCAGGAGGACATGCTCGGGTGTAGCGGTTCACTATCACCTTTCCAACTCCATAATCAGGTTTGCTGACTGCAGACTCCCAACTGCATCTCCAGTCATGAACTCCCCTGGCACGGGCTGTCACCGTAACACCCAGCCGGGTAAGAATCTCCGCTTTCAGCTTGGCATAGTCTTGGCTGTCCTGCTCGCTCAGGTCAGCATAGGCCTTTTGGGGTTCTCCAATCAGATAGGGTGCGACCATCATGGCCCATTCAGATAGGGGCAGATTCTCCTTCTCTGCCAGTCCCTCAAACCTAGTGAGATATACCTCCACATCATCACGAGGTGTCATCTTTTTCAGGGACCGTCTTACCGCCTTCTTTACAGCGGACAATGCAGGTGACTTTGCAACACCACTTTGGGACGATGCGCCGCAAGTCCCCTGCAGTGCTGCAACCTGCTCAAAAAACAACCGGTCATTCTCCTGCTGCTGCTGCAGGAATTGCTGCTGGGCCTGCTGCATGCGCTGCTGGTGCTGCAGGCGCTGCTGCTCCAAGCTTTGCTGCATGCTTCGCTGGGCCTGGACCAGGTACTCAACGAGCTCCTCCATACTGCCGGACTTATCTGTCTCAACCACGGCAGTCTTATGTTGCACATTAACTTGCACCATTTGTTCAAACAGCGCCTCCATGCTGTCATCCATGCTGTCAGACTTCTCTGTCTCAACAACGGCAGTCTTCACTCAAGACATACACACTCCACAGTCTTTTCCACAGAAAATTCAGCTTTGCTGTGCAGACACTCTTTTTTTTTTTTTCTCTGCAAACTCTATTAGGGCCACTGTCTCTTTAAGACTGCTCCAATCAGACGTTTTTGCTGACACACTTTTTTTTTTCTCTGCTGCTGCTTCAACAGACTTCTCTCCTTTATTGCTGTCTCTAAGCCACTGTGCTGCACACACATTCCAGCACCAATTGTATCAGCCACTGTGCTGCCCCAGCATTCTCCGCCAATTGTAACATTTCCAGGGGATATAGCTCTGAGATCGCCGTCCGGGTAGACGAAGTGGCACAGAAACAGTTCATTCAGACAGCAGTTCTGGTGAAAACTGGCCGCAACCAGCTTTATTAAAGTCCACAGCAAACAGATAAAAACAAATCATAAACATAAGACCTGGGCTTGTCCAGCCACTAATTACACTTAGATAGATTTCCCTATCTATCCGGGTCCCGACTCTAACAGCCAGGGCCAAAACAACACATATGTTCAGCATTTACCAGCATGGAGGTTCACAGAGTCTCCTCCTTGTGTCTGAAGGCACCTTCAACGTCCAGACTTGAGAGAGCTCCCCTCCTATTCAGCAGCTATCCGCATGGATTCTCACAGAGACTACTCCTGTGTCTGGGGTACATCGAGCACCCAGACTGAGATAGCTCAAACTTCTGGAGACACCTTCTGTGCCTGGACCCCTCCTGTGTCCAGACTAAGCAAGCTCTCTGACTGTGTTCGCAGACACCTACTTCTGGTCTCCTAATTAACAGCTGAATGGTTTCAGGCCTGAGCTGCAAGTGTGTACTGAATGTAAGGTGTAGTGACCTTTCTCTACCACTAGGTTTACAAAGCCACACATTTCCCTTATACCATACAGCACAGTACCTAGGTGAAATGTACACCCCATTCGACACATATTCCTTCACTGTCTCACACCGCAGGCAAATCCGCAACGTGTTCACAGGCCCTAAAAGTTCTAAATGATTCTACTACATATTGCAAGTTAATGGGTGATCCAACAGATTTATATAAGAAAGATTTGGATAAGTTATTATACGAAGGTTTATCAATGGGTGCTATTACACAAAAAAATTTTTGATTATTTATCTGTAAAAAAAACGGTAATTCCTATATACTTGTGATATTGTTGGTCTTTATCTTTCCTTTCCTCACCTAACTATAATGTCGAGTCTTAAATTTTTTCCTCAAAAGTACAGTCCGTATAAAGAGGAAATTCATTATTCTTTTTAGATGCGTTTTTTTTTCTTCTTACACATAACTATTTTTCCTTTGATGGTTCTTTTTTTCTTCAAACACAGGGAGTGAGCATGGGAGGAAAATATTCACCCTCCCTTGCAAACATCACAGTAGCTGTTCAGGAAGAAAAATATATTTTTCACGAAAATAATCCTTTTATTAATAAAGTACATTTTTTTGGCCGTTACATAGATGACCTGTTGTTAATATGGAAAGTGGAACAAGAAGAAATCGTTGATTTCATCAACTAAATCAACATCAATGAATTTCATTTTTTCTTCACTTACTGTACTTCAAAATCTTCAATTAATTTTTTGGATATTTTATTATCGGTTGATTTTCATACAAACTCAATCCTTATTTCCCCATACAGAAAAACTACGGATACCAATTCTATTCTAGAAGCGCAGTGACTTTGAAAACTTAGGTAAGAAAGTGAAAGAACTGGGAGCGCAGGTGGTCTTCTCTTCCATCCTCCCAGTGGATGGCCATGGAACAAGGAGGTGGAATAAGATTCTGCAGGTGAACAACTGGCTACGTCGATGGTGCCGTCAGCAAGGATTTGGATTTCTGGATCACGGAGTGAATTACCTATACGATGGATTACTTGCTAGAGATGGGGTGCATCTTACGAAGACTGGAAAACATGTATTTGGAAGTCGCCTTGCTACACTCATCAGGAGAGCTTTAAACTAGAACAATGTGGGAAGGGAAGCAAAACGCCAGCAAAAGCCATACACTTGACAAATACTATTGAGATTTCTGCTATTAGAAGAGAAGGGGAAGAACAAAGACAAAAAAATTTACATAATAAAAATATTGAAGGAAGAGAAACCAATCACAAACTAAAGTGTTTCTATACGAATGCACAAAGCATGGGCAACAAACAAGGAGAACTGGAGCTACTAACGCAGGAGAAGAAATATGATGTCATTGGAATCACTGAGACTTGGTGGGACGATACACATGATTGGAATACAAGGCTAGAAGGATACAACTTATTTGCAAGAAACAGACTTGATAAACGAGGAGGAGGTGTTGCATTGTATGTTAGAAAAGCGTATATCTGCACAGAGATTGACGCTTCAGAGACTGGGAGTTCTGTGGAAACTGTTTGGGTAAGAATACAAGGACAGAACAATGGAAAGGACACCATTGTAGGCATTTACTACAGGCCGCCTGTGCAAGCTGAAGATATGGATGAACTCTTTATGCATCAAATGGCCAAGTTCTCCAAAAAATATGACATAGTGGTCATGGGAGATTTCAACTATCCAGACATTTGTTGGGAATCTCTCTCAGGCAAAACTAACAGGTCCAGGAAATTCTTATCCTCTCTTGCTGACAACTTTATCTTCCAAAAGGTAATGGAGAAAACAAGGGGATCTGCTACCTTGGATCTAATCCTCATAAACAGGGAGGAAATGGTGGAGGAGGTAAGAGTGGCTGGGACTCTAGGAGGTAGTGACCATGCTATTTTAGAATTTTGGATAACAAGAGGAGGAAGACCTGTGAAGACTCAGACGTCAAGGTTAGATTTCAGAAAGGCAGATTTTAAGGAACTCAGAAAGAGAATTGGAGGGATCCAATGGCTGGATATCCTTAAGGACAAAAATGTCCAGGAAGGATGGAAAATCTTGAAAAATGAGATTCTCAAAGCACAATCGTTAACAATTCCGAAAAGAGGGAAGAATGGGAAGCATTTAAGGAAACCAGGATGGATGAACATAGAACTTAAACACATGCTAAAAAGGAAGAAAGAAATGTTTATCAAATGGAAAGAGGGAGGCATATCTAAAGAAGAATATAATGCCGTCTGCAGAACCTGCAGGGCACAAATCAGATTATCTAAAGCTGACAATGAATTAAGGCTTGCAAGTGACGTCAAAAGCAACAAAAAAGGATTTTGGGGATACGTCAAAAGTAAAAGAAAAGTCAAAGATGCTATAGGATTTTTAGAGGATGAAAATGATGAAATGGTAAGTCAGGATGTTGAGAAGGCTGAACTTTTAAATTCCTATTTGCATCTGTTTTCTCTCAGAAAGGAAATGTAACATCAACTGATCTTCACTGTCCTATTAAAGGAATAGAAGAATCCAGGATATCTATAAACAGAAAGACAGTGAGGAAACACTTAGCTAACATAAATGAATTCAAGTCTCCAGGTCCAGATGAATTACACCCCAGGGTACTGAAGGAGATAGCAGAAGAAATTCTTGAACCACTGTCCATAATCTTTGAAAATTCTTGGAGAACAGGAGAAGTCCCAGAAGACTGGAGAAGAGCAAATGTTGTTCCTATCTTCAAAAAGGGGAAGAAGGTGGACCCAGGGAACTACAGGCCGGTGAGTCTGACTTCTATACCAGGAAAGATCTTTGAACAAATTATTAAAGAACATATATGCAAGTACCTGGATAAGAATGAAGTGATTAAACAGAGTCAGCATGGGTTTGTAACTAATAAGTCATGTCAGACTAACTTAATTTCCTTCTATGACAGAATCACTGACTGGGTGGATCAGGAAATGCTGTAGATATAGTATATCTTGACTTCAGCAAAGCATTTGACAAAGTATCTCACACAATCCTTATTGAAAAAATGACTAAGTATGGAATGGACAAGGCAACTGTTAGGTGGATTCATAACTGGCTTAGTGATCGGACCAAAGAGTGGTTGTAAATGGCTGCACATCCAGTTGGAAGAATGTCTCAAGTGGGGTACCACAAGGCTCTGTTTTGGGCCCTGTATTGTTCAACATCTTTATCAATGATTTAGATGAAGGAATTGAGGGTAAACTGATCAAATTTGCTGATGACACAAAGCTAGGAGGGGTAGCTAATACTAGAGAAGAGAGAGAGAGGATTCAAAAAGATATACATAAACTGGAGCAGTGGGCAGCAACTAACAAATGGATTTTAACAGGGAAAAATGCAAAGTACTACATGTGGGCAATAAAAATGAAAAAAGCATATACAAAATGGGAGGAATAGGGCTAAGTAACAGCACATGTGAAAAAGACTTGGGTATACTAATTGATCACAGACTTAACATGAGACAACAGTGTGATGCAGCAGCAAAAAAGGCAAATGCAATTCTAGGATGTATCAACAGAAGCATACAGTCTAGATCACGTGAGGTCATTATTGCCCTCTACTCCTCTTTGGTCAGACCTCATCTGGAATACTGTGTCCAGTTTTGGGCACCACATTTTAAAAAAGACATCAACAAACTGGAGCAAGTTCAGAGAAGAGCCACCAGAATGGTGACCGGTCTGCAAACCATGTCCTATGAGGAACGGTTGCAGGATTTGGGAATGTTTAGCTTGCAAAAAAGAAGACTGAGAGGAGACTTAATAGCTGTCTACAAATATCTCAAGGGCGGGCACATTGTAGAAGGATCATCTTTATTCTCATTTGCACAAGGAAAGACTAGAAGCAATGGGATGAAACTGAATGGGAGGAGACACAGATTAGATATTAGAAAAAACTTTTTGACAGTTAGGGTGATCAATGAGTGGAACAGGCTGCCACAAGAGGTGGTGAGTTCTCCTTCAATGGAAGTCTTCAAACAGAGGCTGGATAGACATCTGTCTGGGATGATTTAGAGAATCCTGCTTTGAGCAGGGGGTTGGACCAGAAGGCCCAGGAGGTCCTTCCAACTCTACCATTCTATGATTCTATGATCTCACCCCAAACATGTAATTAACAACATACGAAAGGGAGAACTGATAAGATTAAAAAGAAACTGCACCTCTCTTGCTACATATGAAGTGGAATCTAAAAAAAACTATCAATAGACTCCGAAGGAGAGATTATCCAAATTGGACTCTCTGCAAGGCACAAAATGTTGTCAATAAAATTGATAGGAATACACTGATCTCGAGGTCTAATAGGTCAGCTAAAAAGAAAAAAATTTCTACTAGTATCAACTATGTTACTGAATTTAGCCCACAATTTGATTCTATCATTGATATTATAAAAAAAATGTTCCCATTTTACATGGTGATGCTCGGTTGTCTCAAATTCTGAATAATTCTCATTTGCGTTTTGTTGCAAAAAAAGCGCCATCATTAAGACGTATACTTGCTCCTAGTTTTTTTTGCAAGCACCCAAAAGAACGGGAATAACACGTGGTTAAATTATAAGGGCTTTTACAAGTGTGGACATCACCCATGCAAAACTTGCAACTATGTACGAAAAAATAAAAGATTTACTTCCACCGCAACAGGTCTTTCTTATCCAATTACCACACACATGAATTGTAACACAGGTTTAATTTATTTAATAGAATGTGTGACCTGCAAATTACAATATGTGGGATGTACAATCAGCCCTTTTAAAAATAGATTTAGAAAACATCTTTCGGAAGCCACCAGCTCCACTGCCCATAATATTTCAGCGGTATCTTACCATTGTAAAATGGTTCATGCAGGCAGTACTAGCACTATTGTGGCTATGGGTATTGAAAAGGTTAATAAGCCCATGAGAGGAGGTGATTATAGACGAAGAGTCCTCAACTGTGAATCCTTTTGGATTTTCAAATTAAATACAAGAGTGCCCTTTGGTTTAAATAAACGACAAGACCTTATTTTGCAATATGATTGAATAAGCAAAAAATTTTTTTTTCTTTCTCCCTTTTTCAGGAGCTGTTCATTAACCCACACTTGCAAAGGCCCCCTTTTTTTTCTTTTTTCTAGTGCGCTTTCCTAAGTTGTCATAATATGATTCTAATGAATGTATTTCAGTATAAGTTATAGGTTTTCTATGATATGTTTATTTGTACTTTTGTCATTCTCTTGTCCAAGTGATTTGATTGTGTGTTCTTAAGATTTTTAATTACTGCTTTGTCATGTGTAGTTAATTATTTAAGGTTTGGACAAGGGATCTCATTTCATGCCATGACTAAGACCGCAAGAGGTTGAAACGCGTTGGTTGTTATGGGGACCCCATCCTTCCTTTCCTTTGTTCATTTGTATTTTTGATACATACATTTTAAAATGCCTTGAATAAAAAAATGATTTTATTGGATTACACGCTGGAGATATTTTTCCTCTTCCATTTTCCATTGTGAACCACGCCTCTGATCAAGGCTCCTCCGTGCGTGTTCAATCAGAGAAACATTCAGAAGACTGGTGAGCTGACTATTTTCCTTTTCCCCTTCACCCATGCTATTAATTTAGAAATTGTTATGTGTTTAGGCCATAATTTTTATTTTTTTTTCTTTTTGCCTCTAGCTTTTGGGCTGTCATATGCGGCCCTACACCTTGAGTTCTTACTCGGTAAATCCTCTATTTCAGGGATTGTCTGCTGTACCTGCTCTGAAATTTGGTCAAGACTAGAGTTGAGCGATACTTTCCGATATCCAAAAGTATCGGATCGGAATGGTATCGCCGATACACAAGAAATATCGGCGATACCCGATACCGATACCGGAAATCCAATGTAAGTCTATGGGAAAAAAATATCGGAATTAAAAAAAGCCCATTCTTGCCTTGTTGGTTAATTGTACATGAAGGAAAACAACAAAGAGTAATGTAGAATGTATTGGGGGAGGTTGAGGAGACATTAAAGGCATAGATATTGAACCCAATCAAATGGAATAGCATTAATATTTTTTTTTGTAAAGATGTTCGGATTGACGAACAAATTGACAATGTTGTTAACCTTTTTTCTATTTTGGCAAATATGTATGTTTCACAACTTCCATGCTCTTCACCTTTTTAACTTTTGACACACTTTCTCCTTCATAATCTTTAGCAGCATCATCTTTTTCATCAAATTATTCTTCATCTTCACCTTCTTTATCTTCTTCTTAAACTTCTTGCTATTCATCTTTTTGTTAACATTACTCATATTGTTCTTATTCAACTATTATTCTTCTTCATATTCTACTTCATCTTCATCTTCTTCATCATATTCTTATTTTTGACAGAGATTCCTGTACTTGTAATCTGTAAAAGTATGAATTTTTCATCCTTGCGTTCTTGCTGTCACAAAAGTTTTAAATTACAACAGTATTTGTCCGTGTTGAGTTTAGCCTGCAGCAGCAGGCATTTTCCAGGGCACCACGAGGAGGAACGGACTCACCCCCATACACTGCTTAGTCTTGTTCTGCTTATAATTTAGAGCATATATTTTGCTCTTCATTTTGGTCTTATACTTCATGTTGTTATGCTTTTTCATCTTCTGCTTATTGTTCTTCTGTCTCTTGTTCTGTATCTTGTAGTTTGTCTTAACCTTCTTTGTCCTGTTGGTGATCTTCTTCTGTTGTTTTGTTACTGTGTGCCAGTGTGCACCAGGAAGCGAGTACCAGACCACCCGGAATGGGACCTGGCGGTCTCTGCTGACCTGCAGCCGCTTAGTTAAGCCCGTCCCAAGCAAGGGTGAGTCTGGCACCAGTGGTTCTCCAAACTGGGGTGATTTATGTTCTGTTTTTATTTTGTTATCTGGACTTTTTGTTGAACTCATGATTAAAACCACTGAAATTTGAAGTAAAAGGCGGTGTGTTTGCCTCATTACTGCTGCCCAGCCCTGCCTACCAGAGCGGATCCCTACAATTGGTGGCTTCAATGCGGGCAACGCAGTGAGGTCAGGCTGTTTTTTCCTGCATGACAGTAAATGTCCTAGGTAAATAAAGTGACGCAAAACCCGGTGGATAACTGTCCCAAGATGGAGAACACAGTAAAAATGCTGGAGGAGGCCATGCGGCAGCAACAGCAGGCTATGCAGCAGCAGCAGGCTATACAGCAGCAGGCCATGGAGCAGCAGCAGATATTTAATCGACAGCAACAGGAAACCAATAGTCTAGTGATGCAGCACATCACAGCGCCGCAGACAGCAGGAGCTGCCCGGGGATGGCAGGATGTTCGGAAAGCGGTGCGTACAGCGATCCGAAAGATGGAGCAATCAGATGACGTCGAGGTGTACCTGGAGATGTTTGAAGGAGTGGCTAAAAGGGAGAGACTGCCCCGGTACCAGTGGGCCGAGATCGTGGCTCCGTTTTTTTAATTCAGGACCCGCAAAAGCCTCTAGGGACCTACCCCCCGAGCAACAGGAGGACTATGAGAGCGTCAAGGGTGAGATACTTGCACGTCTTGGGGTAAATGTTTTGGTCCGGGCACAGCGGGTACACCAGTGGAACTTTTCCCCTTCCGAGCCAGCTCGGTCACAGTATTATGACTTGATACACCTGATAGAAAAGTGGTTGCAGCCGGAGGTGTTGTCACCCCGCGCTATGCTGGATCGTATAGTGACTGATAAATTCTTGAGAAATTTGCCACACACCCTTCAAACATGGCTTGGATAGGCAGCCCCTACTGATGGTCTCCAAATGGTAGACCTCATTGAAAGATATTGGGCTACCAAGGAGATACAGGGAGAGACTACCCGGAAGGTACCAAGTAAATTCCACAAACCTTCACCCACAGCTCGTCGAGCAGAGACTCGGAGGGCCGCCCAGGATGGGTCGGGGAACGAAAGGGGCCCCATAATCTGTTGGCGGTACCAACAACCAGGACATGTGAGAGCTGTTTGCCCCCACCTGACAGAGCCCATGGACAACAACTTTGGCTACTATCAGTCTCACTATGCAGAACACATGTGTGCAGTGGTCAAACCAGAGGGACCCAATATGAACCATTTGTGTAAAGTGCAGGTGGAGGGTAACCCTGCTGTGGCTCTAGTGGACTCAGGGAGTCTCGTGAGTGACCCTAATACGAGCCAGCCACGTCCAAATCAGCGAGTATACTGCTGTTAAAATGGGTGTGTTGTGTATACATGGTGACTTAAAACATTATCCTACCACCCTGGTGATGATAAACACGCCAGCGGGGAGGAGGTGACACGAGGTGGGGGTGGTGGTTAATTACCATTAATAATTGGGAGAGATTTTCCGTTATTTTCTGTGCTTTGGCCTGTAATTACCCCTCCCACAGAACAGTCGTCGGCACCAGTGGCAAACAGGTTGCATTCTCCAGAAATCGGGCATGAACCTGGTGGCCCAGAGGAAGATGTACTGGCGGTAGGAGTACCTTTGCCTTCGGTGGAGGAGGAAAACCCCTCTCCTATAGAAGTGTTAGGTGGGGAGATGTAAGATTTGGCACCGGGACCAGAATTGTCATACTTAAATGTGGCAGGTGACAATTTTGGTACGGCGCAACTACGGGACCCTACGTTGAATCGAGCCCGGGAAAATGTACTGGTTGTCAATGGGGAACCCCAACACCCCAGGGCAGCTAAAGTATTTCCCCGATTTGAGCTGAACCAAGATTTGCTGTATGGGGTTGAAAAAATACATGGGGAAATTGTCGAGCAATTGCTGGTACGGCAGTCATATCGGAGTTTGGTAATGGACTTAGCGCATGCGCATGTACTAGGGGGACATTTGGGACCAAAGAAAACCCTAGACAGAATTCTACAACGGTTTTACTGGCTATGGGTCTATGAAGAAGTTAAACGGTATTGTTACTCTTGTCCCGTGTGCTAGGTAACCAGTCCGCAGCCTCATTTTCAGAGTCCCTTGGTGCCATTACTAATTATAGAGGTACCGTTTGAGAGAATAGCCTATGGATCTGGTGTGGACGGTTAATAAATCAGCAAGGGGTCATCAACACATCCTCGTAGTTCTAGATTACGCTACCAGGTATCCTGAGGCTATTCCCCTGCGACACACCTCGGCAAAACTGATCGCAAAAGAACTCATGGGTATGTTCTCTCGGGTGGGAATCACTCAAGAAATCTTAACAGATCAGGTGACCCCCTTTATGTCAAAAATCATGAAGGAACTCTGCCACGTGTTAAACAGTTGCGCACATCGATCTATCATCCCCAAACAGACGGTTTAGTAGAAAGGTTCAATAAAACCCTGAAGAATATGTTGAAAAAAAAGTCTCTAAAGATGCTAAGGACTGGGATCTCTTGTTGCCATACCTGATGTTTGCAGTGCGGGAGGTGCCCCAGGCATCTACGGGGTTCTCGCCCTTTGAACAATTATATGGCAGACATCCCCGTGGCTTACTCGATATAGCTAAAGAGGCCTGGGAAAACCATACAACTCCCCACAAAAGTGTGATAGAACATGTGGCCAAAATGCAAGAGAGAATGGAGACAGTCCTACCATTAGTCCGAGAACATATGGAATCAGCACAAAGGTCACAGAGGCAGGTCTATAACCAGGAGGCACGGGTAAGGTCCTTTAACCCTGGGGATCGGGTGTTGGTACTTGTGCCTACAGTGGATAGTAAGTTCCTTGCAAGGTGGCAGGGACCCTACGACATTATAGAGAAGGTGGGACCAGTAAACTATAAAGTACACCAACCAGGGAGGAGAAAGCCAGAACACGTATACCATGTGAATCTGCTCAAACCATGGAAAGACAGAGACCCGCTTGGTGAGGATTGTCCGCGGCCTGCATTTCCAGTACAGATGGCTTCCTTGCCTCAGGAGAAGGCAAGAGAAGTCCTCTCCGCCGTCAAAATATCAGACACTTTGTCGCACAGACAAGTTCAGGAAGTCCGAGAGTTTGTTAGCCGAAATACAGATGTTTTTTCGGAACTTCCTGGTCGTACCTCCCTAATACAACATGACATTGTCACTGAGCCGCAGGGCAAAGTACGATTAAAGCCATATCGGGTGCCTGAGGCCCGGCGACAAGCCATCAAGGAAGAGGTCAAGAAGATGATGCAGTTAGGGGTCATTGAAGAGTCCCAGAGTGAGTGGGCCAGCCCAATAGTCCTAATACCAAAGCCAGATGGGACACTAAGGTTCTGTAATGACTTCAGAAAACTGAATGAAATTTCTAACTTTGACGCCTACCCCATGCCCCGGGTCGATGAGTTAATAGAGCGGTTTGGGCAGGCACGTTATTTTTCACTCATTGACCTCACAAAAGGGTATTGGCAGGTGCCACTAACAAAAGCAGCGAGAGAGAAAACGGCTTTTGTAACACCGAGGGACTGTTCCAGTATATAGTCCTACCCTTCGGGTTGCATGGCGCTCCAGCGACATTACAGAGGTTAATGGACGTTGTTCTTCGTCCTCATCGCCGATATGCCGCGGCCAATCTGGACGATATTGTGGTGTACAGTACAGACTGGGAAAGTCACTTAGCCAAGGTACAGGCGGTGATAGATTCGCTGAGACAAGCAGAGCTAACTGCCAACCCAAAGAAGTGTTCCATAGGGTTGGAGGAAGCTCGCTACCTGGGGTATGTGATTGTGAGAGGAGTTATCAAAGCCCAAATAAACAAAGTGGAGGCAATCCAAAACTGGCCCCGTCCCCTCACCACAAAACAAGTGAAAGGGTTTTTGGGGTTAGTGGGATACTACCGGCGGTTTATTCACAATTTTGCAACACTGTCGGCGCCGTTAAATGACTGCCTAAAAGGCAGGAAGTTAGTAATGGTGCGATGGAATGATCAGCTTGAAGAAACGTTTGTAAAACTAAAAGGGGCACTGTGTGTGTGTGTCACCATTTTTGATCACACCCGACTTCAAAAGAGAATTCATTGTCCAGACTGATGCGTCAGAGGTAGGTGTGGGTGCCGTTTTGTCTCAGGAGGTTAACGGGGAGGAGCATCACATTACTTTCCAGAGTCGAAAGCTAACTCCAGCTGAAACCAGATACAGCATTGTAGAGAGAGAGAGTGCCTGGCGATCAAGTGGGCACTGGAGTCGTTGCGCTACTATCTGTTGGGGAGAACATTTTGGTTGTTAACTGATCATTCCCCTCAGACTGGCAGTGTTGTAGCCCAGGGAGTAGAGTTCAGGTGGTAGATAGATGAACATAACAGGAGAAATTGATAACGTTGCCAACCAGTTATTTAATCTGAAAACGGACAGGCAAATTCTGGCGAGATCCATGCCTTGTTCATATTCAGAAAAGTAAGCCGGTCTACATTATCAGAGGATAGTCGCATGCGACGGTCTGTTAGTACACCACCTGCAGCACTAAAGACGCGCTCCGATAATACATTGGCAGCAGGGCAAGCCAGCACCTCCAATGCATACTGGCTAAGCTCTGGCCATGTATCCAGATTAGAGACCCAAAACTTGAAAGGGGAAGAGCCATCTGGGAGTACACTGAGAGGGCAAGACAAGTAGTCTGTCACCATCTTACGGAAACGTTGCCTCCTGGTGACTGGAGGCGTCTCGGATGGTGTAGACATTGGTGGCGCTGCCACAAAACTTCGCCACATTTGGAACATACTGGTCTTGCCCCCTGTGCAGAGGCGCTGCTTGTGCTCCCTATTGTTGCAGAGCTGTCTCCACTGCCTCCACGCACAGAGTGCTTTGTAAAGCAGTATCAGCAGCACTGCTCTCGGCTGGAATGGAGAACATTATGGATTTCACCAGTGTGTCTTGGTACTCCCGCATTTTACGCTCCCGGTTCAACGGTGTGATGAGGCTTTGTAATTGTCCGGTAGCGAGGGTCTAGGAGGGTGTACACCCAATAATCAGACGTGGTGTCAAGATCCCGTCTGGGTTGGAGCCGATGTTACTGCAAACACTAGGGGAAGCAGAGGCAGGTAGCGTAGTCAGGTGGCAGCCGGAGGTCGGTACACAGGAAAGGCAGTTCGGTAACAGAGGAGCAGGCAGATAACGTAGTCAGGTGGCAGCCGGAGGTCGGTACACAGGAGAGCAGTGTTTGTAGCAATGGATCAGGCGAGAGCGTAGTCAGAAGGCAGGTCGAGGTCGGTTCACAGGAGAGCAGTGTTTGTAGCAATGGATCAGGCGGAGAGCGTAGTCAGAAGGCAGGCCGAGGTCGGTTCACAGGAGAGCAGTGTTTGTAGCAATGGATCAGCAGGAAACGCTTGACTAAAGGCTTGGAGCTCAATAATCTCGCAAATGACACACCCACAGGGCCAGGTTTATATAGGGTGTGTAATTGGCAATCAGAGGCCCAATCAAGAGAGCACTAGGTGTAGCCAATCAGGAAGAACAGTCAATGGTATCTGGGTTCAGCAAGGAACTTTGCAGCCAGCAGAATAGCTCAGATGGTAGAGCTGCTGGCCAGTGGACAAGAGGTACTGGGTTCGACTCCTGACACGTGGTGAGAATGTGGGCGATGCGGCGGTCGTTTCTCAGGCACTGCAGCATGAAATCAACCATGTGCTGCAGACTCCCAACTGGCCAACAAACGCTGTCCTCTGTAAGAGGCGTCATCTGTACCTGCTCTGCATTACCCCACCCTCGCTCTACATACTGACTAGAGCGTTGTGTACCTCCCTCTGTAGCGATTTCTTCCTCCTCCATTGACTCTCATCCTCCTCACAAAGTGAGCCCTGCAAAGCCCTTTGGGAGGAACCACGTTGCGCTGACTGTCCAGAAGGTGATGGAATTTGTGTCTCTCATCCTCCACCTCTTCCAAAACCTCATCCCTTAGTGCTTGCAGTGTTTATTGAAGCAGGCAGATAAGGGGGACAGTCAGGCTGACTAGTGCATCATCTGCACTCGCCATCCGCGTTGACTCATCAAACGCACGCAAAACGTGGCAGATGTCCTTCATAGAGGCCCACTCAGTAGTGGTGAAGTGTGAACGGCGCAAATTGCGTGTTGATTGCGCCTGTTGCAGCTGATACTCCATTACTGCTGTCTGCTGCTCACACAACCGCTCCAACATATGTAACGTGGAATTCCACCTGGTGGGTACGTCACATATGATGCGATGTTCAGGAAGGCGAAATCTGCGATGCAGAGCTGCAATGCGCGATCTGGCCATGCTGGAACGTCACAAGTGAGCGCACTCTAGGCGGACCTTGTGCAGCAGTGCATCAACATCCGGATAGTCCCTCAAAAAACTCTGCACGACCAAGTTGAGCACATGTGCCAGACATGGTATGTGAGTGAGGTTGCCAAGGGCCAGAGCTGCCACCAGATTTCAGCCATTGTCACACACTACCAAGCCTGGCTGGAGATTCGCTGGCAAAAAACACACGTCGCTCTCCTGCTTGATGGCATTCCAGACCTCCTGCGCTGTGTGGCTTTGATTCCCCATGGAAATTAATTTCAGGACGGCCTGTTGACGTTTGGCCACGGCTGTGCTCATATCGGTCGCAACAGGTAAGCGTTCACGGGTCCATGTGGAGGTAGACCGTGACGGCTCCTTCAGCGATGATTCTGAGGAACTGGAGTAGGAGGAGGAGTCAATGTGTACAGACTGGATTCCTGCAATCCTTGGAGTTGGCAGAACACGTACAGCGCCACTCGCAAGATCTGGGCAGTGAGGGAAAGGTATCGTCCCTGGCCATGGGTACTGGTCCACGCATCGGTGGTCATGTGGACCTTGCTACTGACGGCGTTTAGTAGCGCATGTTTAATTTTTCCCTCAACATGCTTTTGCAGAGCAGGGACGGCTTGCCTGCTGAAATAAAATCGGCTTGGCACATTGTATTGTGGGACTGTCAATGCCATTAAGTTCCGGAAACTGT
Organism: Oophaga sylvatica; assembly: GCA_033576555.1. Taxonomy (NCBI): domain Eukaryota; kingdom Metazoa; phylum Chordata; class Amphibia; order Anura; family Dendrobatidae; genus Oophaga; species Oophaga sylvatica. The sequence goes on from JARQOD010011116.1 coordinate 22,216, forward strand.
CAGTCTCCACCAGCCTGAATGACAGCATTTCAAGGGACAGGAGTTTTGCAATGCCAGCATTCAGAGCCTGTGCTCGTGGATGGTTTGCCGAGTATGGCCGTCTTTTATCCCATGCCTGTGCTACCGATGGCTGTTTTGTGGCCTGCGAGTGTGAGGATGACAGGGAACTTGCAGCTGTGGGTGGAATAACACTTTGTCTCTGGACAACAGTGACCGAGGTTCTTCCATGGCGATCGTGTGAGGAAGCCGAACCAGCTGTGTGTGAGCTGGAGGAAGAGGCTCCAACACGAGCTGAAGATGTAGGTGCTGCTGTAGGTTGGCCTACATCTCCAGTGTGTCTTTGTAACTCAACTACGTGCTTTGTCCGCACATGTTTTCACATATTAGTGGTATTGAGGTTCCTGACACTTTTACCTCTTTTTACTTTTTGCTTACACAGCTTGGATTTGACATAGCAAATATCATCTGCAAGTGTGTCAAAAAAGGACCACGCAGTGCAAGTCCTGGGAGCGCCCGTTTTGACTTTTGGAAGAGAACTGCTCCCAACAGGTGCCAAACTGGAGGCTACAGGCAACCGAGTCTGCAGCCTACCTCTCCCTCCTGTTTGTACCGTTGGGCCAATCTCTTCCTCAGAGCTGCTCCCACCACCTTCCTGTTCCTCACGCCATGTTGGGTCTTGGACCTCATCATCTCCACTACCCTCTTCCAACACCTGCTGCTGTTGGGTGGTCTGGACAGCACCATGCTCAACAGAAACTGGCAACTGAGTCTCATCATCATCAGATGCGTTCTGCGGTGTGCTGACCATCGGCACTGGCTCACCCGCCTCCTCAGATTCAGAGAGACACAGCTGTTGCGCATCACTGCATACTCCATCTTCTTCAAATTCCAGAATGCTGCTTGGCTGGGCCCCTGTTTGCAAGCCAACAGATTCTAAGAACAGAAGCAGAGACTCAGCTGGCTCCAGTTCAGAACTCTCTGACTGCCTGGGCAATTTGACAGGCGGTGAACAGACAGATGGTTGCTCAACAGTGTTGTGGTCCTGAGAGGAGGTGGAAGCAATTGAAGTCAATGCATTGGCTGCCATCCAACCAACAACGGCTTCAATTTGTTCTTCCCGCAGCAAGGGGGTACGCCGAGCTCCTACAAAACTGCACATAAAGGAACGCTCACGGGAAAAACTGGTGGATGCTGTGTCACTGGGGGCGGCAGCAGCCACAGAATCCCCACGTCCTCTCCCTGCTGAAACTCCACAGCCACGACCACGTGCCTTACTCCCTGCCTTCTTCATCTTGGTAGATTGTTAAAGAAAGTCAGAAAAGTTATAAGGCCTAAGTGTGGTTTTTACGCAGAGACTGCAGTGAACACTGCACACAACTGTTCAGTATCTCTGAAAGGCTCCTTTCTGTAATTCTATAGTGTTTGCAACCAATGTATTGGATAGGATGGAAGCGCGTCACACTAATAGATTTGAGTTATTTGAAATGGAATGGAGCAGCACCAATTAGAGAAAAATGACAAGGATGAGGCAGTGACACACGTTCAGCAGACTACAACCAGCAGTGGTTGAAGAACTAACTGGAGCGTGATCTGCACTCAAAAAAAAAAAAAACCTCACAGACTAGAGTGAACACTGAACACAACTGTTCACTATCTCTGAAAGGCTCCTTTCTGTAATTCTATAGTGTTTGCAACCAATGTTTTGGATACGGATGGAAGCGCGTCACACTAATAGATTTGAGTTATTTGAAATGGAATGGAGCAGCACCAATTAGAGAAAAATGACAAGGATGAGGCAGTGACACACGTTCAGCAGACTACAACCAGCAGTGGTTGAAGAACTAACTGGAGCGTGATCTGCACTCCAAAAAAAAAAAACTCCTCACAGACTAGAGTGAACACTGAACACAACTGTTCACTATCTCTGAAAGGCTCCTTTCTGTAATTCTATAGTGTTTGCAACCAATGTATTGGATACGGATGGAAGCGCGTCACACTAATAGATTTGAGTTATTTAAAATGGAATGGAGCAGCACCAATTAGAGAAAAATGACAAGGATGAGGCAGTGACACACGTTCAGCAGACTACAACCAGCAGTGGTTGAAGAACTAACTGGAGCGTGATCTGCACTCCAAAAAAAAAAAAAACCTCACAGACTAGAGTGAACACTGAACACAACTGTTCACTATCTCTGAAAGGCTCCTTTCTGTAATTCTATAGTGTTTGCAACCAATGTATTGGATACGGATGGAAGCGTGTCACACTAATAGATTTGAGTTATTTGAAATGGAATGGAGCAGCACCAATTAGAGAAAAATGACAAGGATGAGGCAGTGACACACTTCAGCAGACTACAACCAGCAGTGGTTGAAGAACTAACTGGAGCGTGATCTGAAATCCAAAAAAAAACCTCACAGACTAGAGTGAACACTGAACACAAC
>JARQOD010011117.1:0-24653 GCA_033576555.1 Oophaga sylvatica
GCTGTTGGGCCAAAATCCATGGGCCTTGACAGTCTTTTAATACCAGGCCGCAGCAGTCTGCATTTTACTTGGCTGGTTAACAAAAATAGGGGGGATCCCCACGCCGTTTTTTTTTCGAGGGGATCCCCTATTTTTGTTAACCAGCCAAGCTAAGCAGACTGCTGTGGCCTGGTATTATCAGGCTTGCAAGGTCCATGGATATTGGATCCTTACCAGCCTGAAAAACCAGGCCTCAGCGGTCTGCTTCATCTGGCTGGTTAACAAAAATAGGGGGGACCCCACGCTAATTTTTTCAAGGGGATCCCCTATTTTTGTTAATCAGCCAAGATATGCAGACTGCTGTGGCCTGGTATTATCAGGCTGGCAAGGTCCATGGATCTTGGCTCCTTAACAGCCTGAAAATCCAGGCCTCAGCGGTCTGCTTCATCTGGCTGGTTAACAAATATAGGGGGGACTCCACGCCATTTTTTTTTTCGAAGGGAACCCCTATTTTTGTTAATCAGTTCCCTCTGACGTCACTGATGGTGTCCCTGGCTGACCTGAAGTGAAAGTGGAAAGCAATCAATTAAGCTTTCCACTTCCTCTCCTGTCAGCCAGGAGAGGAACTCATTCATTTGGGGGTTTACTGTGAGGCTGCAGCATTAGCTGCGGTCCCTGCAGTAAACATTAACCCTTTCTGAAGGATTACACCGTGGGACCTGACTGTGCATCGGATTGGTAAGAATAATTTTGCTTTATTATTTTATTTTTATTACAGGAAATGGTTTTAGCAGGTAAATAAAATATGGTCAAAAACTGTGTGATTATTTCATTAAACTTCTTTTTTATTAAAGTGTGTGTGTTTGATTTTTCTTTCATACAATAGGATTAATAATTGATAGTTGTCTAATTGACAGCTCTCAATTATTAACCTGGCTTAAAGTGACCTTTCAATTGCAAGGTCATTTTAACCCCTTATTAACCCATTCGCCACCGCTACAGGGCAATGGGAATAGACGGGCAAAGTGCCAGAAAGGGCAAATCTAATTAGAGATTTGCCCTTTCTGGGGTGTCTGGGGGCAGATGTTAGTAGCCGGGGGGGGCCAAAAATAATGGTCCCTCTCTGGGCTATTATTATCTGCCCCCACTCACTGGCTTTGTCTGTCTGGTTGCGAAAATAGGGCGGGAGCCCACGCATTTTTTTTCAGCAATTTTACACCTCATATATATATATATACACATGTCATTGAGTTTGTGACACATATATATATATAAATATATTTATAGTTCATACACTTCTACATAGTATAATAGCCGCTAATTCAATTGCCGGCTTTTGTGAAAATGCAGAACCCGACATGAAATGACACTTGGTGTACATAGGGTTAACCATGTCCTTTGCTATCTGATTTTCACAAACAATTAAATCAGTCTATGTGTGCAAAATTTCACACCTGTAGGGGTTAATTAAAGGTGTAAATTCGTAGCAAAAAAGTCCGTTTTTTTTACAACGAATTTACACCTTTAATTAACCCCTACAGGTGTGAAATTTTGCACACATAGACTGATTTAATTGTTTGTGAAAATCAGATAGCAAAGGACATGAAAAGACATGGTTAACCCTATGTACACCAAGTGTCATTTCATGTCGGGTGCTTCTGTCTTTTCACTGAAGCCGGCTTTACCCGGCAATTGAATCAGAGGATATTTTACTATGTAGAAGTGTATAAACTATACATATATGTATATATATATATGTCACAATGACATGTATATTATATATATATATAAATGTATTCTATGTGTGTATATTTAGTGTTTACAAGGAAAGAATGGGGTTTTTTTAGTTCCGATATTTTGTTCCCATAGACTTACATGGGACTTCCGGTATCGGTATCGGGTATCGCCGATATTTAGTGATATCGGCGATACCATTCCGATTCCGATACTTAGGGATATCGGAAAGTATCGTTCAACACTAATGATAATGCTTGTGACAATACCACTGATAATAAAATAATGCAGTAAAATTACTGCTGATTCAGCGGCCTCCTTATTATATTATCAGCGGTATTGTCACAGGCATTATCATACTAATGAACATGGGAATTTTCTCTATTTTTCACACAAGTTTTTCTTGCTGATATATTCTCATTTGACACACATGGTTGTAGTGTTGATACATGTTGAGTTGACACTTTGAGGGTTTTTTGCCCTTTATGGTTGTGCATTTAAGCATCCCCTGTACGGCATTTTGCTTTTTTATGTGTTTTTAATATATTGTTAATAAAGTTTTTGACTTTTATCATATTGGATTGGGATCTTTTCTTCGTTCCTTAAAGCAGTATATGGGAACACGGTATATGATTATGTGAAGTGCCCTTATAATGTTTGGAGCTTTGTTGATTATTAGGAAAAGGGTGAAATTATAAAATTATAGTTAAATATTGTTAATTATTACTCATATAGCTTATTTTATTACTACTGTTAATATTGAAAAGATAGTATTATTCTTATAAACTAACACTAGATAAAGCACTGATAGAACCATAAGAAATGAGATTAAAATTAATTCATCAATGTAAGCCTATAGCCTGCCCTTCCATTCATGGTTTAGAACACAACAATTTATCAAGAAAAGACTTAACACGGGCATATTTCAGACTCAAGCATAGTGCAGGAAGAACGAGATTTAAGTATGTAATTTTGTTTGGTGTAATGCTCAGTCATTGTTCTAAATTGCTTTTTATCTCTTCCTGAGGGCAAAAAATATGCAATTACCGCACAATGTTTTTCAAATCCATTTGTTTTATAGTTAGGTTTTTAACCATGAACATAAATAGCGAGAAGCATAACCGTGCATTAAAAAGGCAACGCTGTTGTACTGAATATATAACTCTGCTGTGTACAAGGAGGTTCAAAAATTCAATATTTGTAATAAATACTAATGTGCAATATAAAACAGCAGACGTTATCTGAGAAATAATACCAGGGAGGTTATAAGATGGATTGTCCGCTGGCTGTCCAAATCCAATATTTAACTGCTAATTGTGGACAAAAAAGAAAAAAAAATTCATATTATAGGCATTTGAAACAAGAAAGGATAAAACATCCTGCTAAATGCTTTAGTATGGTAGAGATCATTCCAAATTCATAATTAAACACTCATCTATAAGGAGAAACTGGACAAATTCCTAGTCAGATCATAGCTCACACAGGAATAATTGGAATTCTCTCACTGCCAACATCTAGGATATTTAAATCAATGTATGCTTAATAGTATAGCCAAACTCTGAAATCATAGCACAGAAAAGCAGTTCACACATTTAAAAAAAAGACCCCCCCTAAAAAAAAACCTATGCAACTTGAAATATACTGCTCAAAAAAAATAAAGGGAACATTTAAACAACAGAATATAACTCCAAGTAAATCAAACTTCTGTGAAATCAAACTGTCCACTTAGGAAGCAACACTGATTGACAATCAATTTCACATGCTGTTGTGTAAATGGAATAGACAACAGATGGAAATTATTGGCAATTATCAAGTCACCCTCAATAAAAGGAGTGGTTCTGCAGGTGGGGACCACAGACCATATCTCCGTACCAATGCTTTCTGGCTGATGTTTTGGTCACTTGAATGTTGGTTGTGCTTTTACACTCGTGGTAGCATGAGACGGACATTAAAACCCACACAAGTGGCTCAGGTAGTGCAGCTCATCTAGGATGGCACATCAATGCGAGCTGTGGCAAGAAGATTTGCTGTGTCTGTCAACATAGTGTCCAGAGGCGCTACCAGGAGACAGGCCAGTACACCAAGAGATGTGAAGTGGGCCGTAGGAGGGCAACAACCCAGCAGCAGGACCGCTACCTTCACCTTTGTGCAAGGAGTAACAGGAGGAGCACTGCCAGTGCCCTGCAAAATGACATCCAGCAGGCCACAAATGTGCATGTTTCTGTGCAAACTGTTAGAAACCGACTCCATGAGGATGGTCTGAGTGCCCGATGTCCACAGATGGGGGTTGTGCTCACAGCCCAACACTGTGCAGGATGCTTGGCATTTGTCACAGAACACCAGGCGCACTGTGCTCTTCACAGATGAAAGCAGGTTCACACTGAGCACATACGACAGACATGACAGTCTGGAGACGCCGTGGGAAGCGATCTGCTGCCTGCAACATCCTTCAGCATGACCGGTTTGGCAGTGGGTTAGTAATGGTGTGGGGTGGCATTTCTTTAGAGGGCCACGCAGCACTTCATGTGCTCGCCAGAGGTAGCCTGACTGCCATTAGGTACTGAGATGAGATCCTCAGACCCCTTGTGAGATGATATGCTGATGCGGTTGGCCCTCAGCTCCTCCTAATGCTGGACAATGCCAGACATCATGTGGCTGGAGTGTGTCAGCAGTTTCTTCAAGATGAAGGCATTGAAGCTATGGATTGGCCCGCCAGTTCCCCAGACCTGAACCCAATTGAGCACATCTGGGACATCATGTCTCGCTCCATCCACCAATGTCACAGACTGTCTAGGAGTTGGCGGATGCTTTAGTCCAGGTCTGGGAGGAGATCCCTCATTAGACCATCCACCGCCTCATCAGGAGCATGCCCAGGCATTGTAGGGAGGTCATACAAGCACAGGGAGGTCATACAGGCACTAGGAGACAACACACACTATTGAGCATCATTTTGACTTGTTTTAAGGACATTACAGTCCACTTTAATGTGTGTGACTCCAAATCCAGGCCTCCATTTGTTAATAAATTTGAATTCCATTGATGATTTTTGTGTGAATTTGTTGCCAGCACACTCAACTTTGTAAAGAACAAAGTATTCAATGAGAATATTTCATTCATTCAGATCTAGGATGTGTTAAGTGTTCCCTTTATTTTTTGAGCAGTGTACAATGGAAAAACTAACAACTGAAGAAAAAAGCTTTTGCATACTATAGGGAGAAAAAACATAGTTACTTACCGTTAACGGTATATCTCAGAACCTATGACGGCACCATGGAGAGAGGGGATCCACCCTCAGGAACAGAAAACCTACAGATAAAAAAGGCGGTATCTCTCCTGCATCAGTTGTTTTACAGAGCAATTTATGGAACTTTAAACTGGCAACATAAACGGCTATACAAAAAAAGAAAAAACACTTCATATTAATATAATCTTAGCCGAGATACCGTGTGACTATTTTTAACTAATTATGTGTGCACCCCACACGTGAAGGGAGGGAATGTACGGGTGCCGTCATGGGTTCAGAGATATATCGTTATCGGTAAGTACAGTGGGTATGGATAGTATTCAGACCCTTTAAATTTTTCACTCTGTTTCATTGCAGCCATTTGGTAAATTCAAAAAAGTTCATTTTTTTCTCATTAATGTACACTGCACCCCATCTTGACTGAAAAAAGCAAATGTAGAAATATTTGCAAATTTATTAAAAAGAAAAACTGAAATATCACATGGTCATAAGTGTTCAGACCTTTTGATCAGACACTCATATTTTAGTCACATGCTGTCCATTTTCTTGCGATCCTTGTTGAGATGGTTCTACTCCTTCATTGGAGTCCAGCTGTGTGTAATTAAACTGATAGGACTTGATTTGTAAAGGCACACACCTGTCTATATAAGACCTCACAGCGCATGTCAGACCAAATGAGAATCATGAGGTCAATGGAACTGGCCAAGGAGCTCAGAGACAGAATTGTGGCAAGGCACACATCTGGTCAAGGTTACAAAAGAATTTCTGCAATACTTAAGGTTCTTAAGAGCACAGTGGCCTCCATAATCCTTAAATGAAAGAAGTTTGGGACCACCAGAAGTCTTTCTAGACCTGGCCGTCCAGCTAAACTGAGCAATCGGGGGAGAAGAGCCTTGGTGAGAGGTAAAGAAGAACCCCAAGATCACTGTGGTTGAGCTCCACAGATGCAGTAGGGAGATGGGAGAAAGTTCCACAAAGTCAACTATCACTACAGCCCTCCACCAGTCAGGCCTTTATGGCAGCGTGGCCCGACGGAAGTCTCCCTCATTGCCAGACATATGAAAACTTGCATAGAGTTTGCTAAAAACCACATGAAGGTCTCCCAGACTATGAGAAATAAGATTCTGTTGTCTGATGAGATGAAGATAGATCTTTTTGTTGATAATTCTAAGCAGTATTTATGGAGAAAATCAGGCACTGCTAATCACCTGCCCAATACAATCCCAACAGTGAAACATGGTGGTGGCAGCATCATGATATGGGGGTGTTTTTTCAGCTGCAAGGACAGGACTGGTTGCAATTGAAGTAAACATGAATGCGGCCAAGTACAGTGATATCCTGGATGAAAACCTCTTCCAGAGTGCTTTGGACCTCAGACTTGGCTTAATTAAGGTCCATCCTCCTCCGTGCTCCCCCGTCTTCCTCCGTCCCCTTCGTGCTCACCCCATCCTCCTCCGTCCCCCTCAGTCCCCCTCCGTGCTCCCTTGTCCTCCTCCATGCTCCCCCGTCCTCCCCATCCTCCTCCGTGCTCCCCCATCCTCCTCCATCCCCCTCTGTGCTCCCCCAGTCCTCCTCCATGCTCCCCAGTCCTCCTCCGTGCTCCTCTCTGCTCCCCCGTTCTCCTCCATGCTCCCCCATCCCCCTCAGTCTTCATCTGTCCCCCTCCGTGCTCCCCCCATCCTCCTCCATCATACTCACGCTCCTGTGCAATCGCTGAACGTCCCTGCATTCTCCATTGTCCCGGCTTCCTGCAGCTCTCCTGTGCTGAGCGGTCACGTGGTACCGCTCATTAAGGTCATGAATATAGATACCACGCCTATGGGAGTGGAGTTGCGTCCATGTTCATGACCTTAATGAGTGGTACCATGTCACCACAGGAAGAAGCTGCCAGCCCTGAGACAATGGAGAATGCAGGAACGATCAGAGATTGCACAGAAGGGCGATTATGATGTCCCAGCCACCGCCTCCTGCCGCTGCACCTCCTCCCACCACTGGTTTCTGCACAATGACTTGTGTATAAGCCGAGGGGGCATTTTCAGCACAAATAAATGTGCTGAAAATCTCGGCTTATACACGAGTATATACGGTATGACCCTATCCTCCAAAACCTGTGTGAACGGCAGGTATGCCAACAAAGCTTGGATGTCGCTAAATCTTAGTGCCGAAGTTAAAGCTACGAGTAGGGAGGAATTTACAGATATTTTTAAATGAGGCTTCTGACAGGGGTTCAAAGGGGGTTTAGTCAATGTTGAAAGGACTAAATTCAGGTCCCAAGCTGGCAAGCTATGGAAGGGAATAGGTCTGGTTATGCTTGAGGCTTTAATGAACCTTGCTACCACTGGTTCCCGGCTAAATTGTAGTTGTACAGGACTCGGTGCTGAAACCTGAACCTTCAAGGTACTTATGGATAACTCCTGATCTAACCCTTTCTGGAGAAATTCTAAGATGGCATTTATTGGGTTCTCTCTGATTGGGTTGGCCCCCCGAGAATGAAATGAATTTCTTCCAAATCCTGCCATACGGTAGTTACTGTTTTTCTGCTCTGCAGGAGGGTGGTTACTAAGTTTTGAGAAAATCCCCTATCGATCAGAAGTGACCTCTCATATTCTATGCTGTCATATGTAAGATTTCTACCTGAGGTTTGGCCACCGGTCCTTGGGACAAAAGGTCCGGGATAACCCAAGGGTCGGAAATGGACATCATCCTCAACCACGAAAACCATGTCCAGGTTGGGAAGGACTTCCCGACCTCAGATATATGGATAAGTCATGGCAATTTTGTGAACACAGAAGATGTGGGCTGGGATCACTGGGTTTTCAGCTTGCATGACACCTAACACCTGGCTCTCACTGCTAGGAATGGTGCTCCTGGAAAGTTTACAAATGCTGCAATTGATATTGAGGAAGAGGAAGGGGTCTCCCTCGCTATGTCATCACGAAGGTCCAATCATTTCCATAGCTACTTGACTGACAGCCACGTCACCAGACTCTAGCAAGTTTGTTAGACCATATGCAGTGCACGGTCTAAGAAGCTTGTGTGAGAGCAGAAGCGAGTTATGGTGCATTGCAATGCAATATAACACATAGACTTCCGAAAGTGAAATTCCCATAGAGGGACCAAGTAAAAAATAAAAAAAAAATCCTGAATTTCTGTTTTTTGTTCATTCTGAATCCCAAAAATTGGAATAGAAAGTGATCAAAAAAGTAATGTGTCCAAAAATAGTACCAATAAAAATGTCAACTCGTACTGCATAAAATAAGCCCCCACATTACCGTCAACAGAAATATGGAAATAGCATAGCTCTCAAAATATGGCGATGTTTTGCAATAAAAAGCAGCCAAAAAAACCTATATAAATCTGGCATCTCTGCAGTTGCACCAACCTGAAGATTAAAGTAATTTAATCCCTTATATCAGACGAGGAATAGCATAAAAAAAAATAATTAAAACAATTGTTGACCTACTGTTGATTTGTTCATTCTGCCTCCCAAAGATTGCAATAAAGCTGGCTTCCATTTATCCTGTGCTGTACGCTAAGCGCTTACATGGGGTATCCTTATAAATCTCTGAAATACGACATTCAGACTGATCAGACTGAACACCCAGCGAAAGATTCTCTATAAGAGGCAGATTGAGACATCCGACACTGTCTGGTCTATGATCCGGAGGAGTCCGTCTTTTTAGGCATGCATAAAAGCGCTGTCGGCCAGTTTTGTGTATGTCTGAAAAGTAGAACACGAAGATGGAGTCCAGAGTAACCCTGCTGCCTTATAATAGTGAATTAATCCCTCTGGGGTTTTATCTGAATCATGTCACAAAACAACGGATAAATGCGATCCTAAATGTTACGTAAAATGTTCCCACTAAAAGTTTTAACTCAATCCACAAAAAAAAGTAAGTCCCAACATGGGTCCGTCATCTGTCAATGGAAATATAGAGGGCTTCCATGTTACTGCTGGTACAAATGCTCTGGAAAAGCGCTTTGGTTCTTCGCCTTCCAAAAAAGAAATCTGGCAAATTCTGCACTCCCAAATCCAAATGTCTCCATTCATTGTAAAGTATGATCATTTTTTAAATGTAAAGTTGAAAATTTGCAAATTACCCAGTCATTTTTTTTATACTTTTATAAAACAATGCAAATCCTAATATACCTAAATTTACTGCTATCTTGAAGTACAATGTGTCACGAAATAAGTCTCAGAATAACCAGGATATGTTGAAGCGTTCCAGAGTTATTAACACCTAAAACAAAGTGACACTGGTCAGAATTGAAACATTATTGGTTAGGAAAGTAAAAAAAGGCTTTGGCATGAAGGTGGTTAATGGTGACCATGGAATACATGGGCTATTTGCGTCCATCAAAACAGGAACTTAATAGATGGCTTTAAAAATTTGCATTATAGAGAGGTGGTGAATTCCACTTTTTTCCAGTTCCCATTTATCTCATTTTTACTTTTCACAGTGCGCGTCAAATGTATTCCTGTATTACCCATTAAAAACATAATAAAATTAATGTGAACAGCTCTGTAAACATATGCTGTGCACACACTGACATACATTTTACACCAAGCTATACTTCTCATATATATCACTTCCCAACCTCTAGTGCATAATTGCTACAGTAAATGTGTCAACAATTCTTATTCCACAATCTCAGCAACATAAATTTCCCTTTCCCATATTTAATGCATGATAAAATATAATAACTGAAGAGATTTTTACCAAGCGAGTACATCCAGCTTTAAAATGTGTCTAGAATGATATTTTTATTCAGTTGATTTTGAACAAGTGTCAAAAAATTATTCATGTTATGATCCAGTTATTTTTGCTACGATCCCTTCAGGAACCATCTGTTATTGTATTCAGTCCCATATATTACTGTTCTTGCTGCAGAACAGCAGTGAATACAGTTCACATTGAGAGGCTGTCCTCCTTTACCCATTTACTGCACAAAACAGCTGATACATTGCAGAGATGTTCTGTGTGGCTGGAATGACTTTCTCGAGAACGCGTTTCGTAACACGCATAAATTACTTTGGATGGCCTTATCCTGGTTAAAATCCAATATTTTAGCTAGCTCATTCGATGTGGATATACTACAAGCCTGTTTGACCTGGACCAAACAATTGCAGCATTTATTTCACATATATTAATTTTCTCCCTATGCTCCGACGCCAACGTTCTATTTTTCTGGATGACATTTCTCGGGATGTTTATTGACACCTCTGCGTTGTCTGTTATTTCGATGAATGTAACCACTATTGTACCAACTCAATTACTACATTTTGCTTGTTGCCACCTTTATATTTTGAATCACTTTATTCTTGTCATCTAAGATACATTCCTCTTCCGTTTCATTTTCCAGCCCTAATGTCGGAGAAGATAATCTCACTGATTGTAGCTGTCGAAATGTACTGCAGGAGAATTGATAGCATGGCAGCTTTTCCTTTTTTCTCACTCTCCCTTTGCTACAGAAATACTGTGAATATATGTAATTACTGTTCAGTCACTGTCATCACCTTATCACCAGTTATCCTATCATCTCCATGTAGCCTTTGTTTCCTTAAGACTTGCCGCCTGCAGTTTATGTGGCTTACTCTTTTTTTTTTTAGAATGTTCCTTTTAAAGTAAATTTTATCTTGCTAAGCATATCCTCCTTTCATGTTTACCCATTTAAATTCTAAAAAACAAAACTAAAATGGTATAGTGACAAGAAGAATGATTTGTAGTCACATGCATCTAACAAAGAGCAGATTTTTATTGAAAACTATTTTTCCCAAAGCACCATGCTGAATGTGCCAGAACAATTTACTATTCTTAAGGTACTGCCACACTAAACAATCCCGCTAGCGATCACGATAACGACGCATACTAATGCGATCGCTAGCGGGATTGTTTCTATATCGCTAAGTGCGGCCACATTTAGCGATATAGTTAACGACGCTATCGCCGTTAGCGATCTTCTTAACGACTTTAGCGGTACAAAAGTACCGCTAAATCGCTAAGAAAAGGTGCCACACTAGCGATATATACTTACCCAGCGGGAGCGCCGACGAGAAAATAGGGTCCGGAACGATTCCAGCGACGAGCGAGATCACAGCAGGAAGCTCGTCGCTGGCAGATGCCGCACTGAACAACATCGCTAACGGGATCGCTAAATAGTGACGTTTTTTAGCGATCCCGTTAGCGATATTGTTCAGTGTGGCATACCCTTTAGGCCAATTTAAGTCTGTGTTTCCAGCACATGTGTCATATGTTTTCACACGTACCAGAGACACATAAACAGACACACTCTATAATCTATGGGACTTTTTTGGAAGTACAGATATCATCCACGTATCATCTGTGTGATACGTACCAGAATAGAATGCCGTAATTTCATGTCAAAATATGTATATTTCTTTTTACTGCACCATATGTATTATAGGGACAGTCCAGTCTGGGTGAGCATTACAGCATATATTATACAATTAAGGTTTAGCTGGGATGGAAATAGTTACTGTAGGAGGGGTCACTTAGTTTAGAGGGAGAGAGCTTCCTGGTTAGTGCCAGCCAGGGCGGGGAGCCCTTAGAGCTCGGGTGGCCTCTGGCCGAAGCCAGTTAGATGCCCCACAACGTTTGTATAGAAGCTAGTGCCCAGTCATCCAGAACGTGGGGGAACAGCAGTAAGACAGCTATAAAAGCAGACAAGTTACAACAGCAGTGCCAGCAGCATATCCATAGCTGCAGAAGTGTATAGAGAAGTTACCAGTAAAGTTACTGGAGGCGAAACTACACAGCAGGACAGATGGACGGTTACTCATCATATGGCAGTTACTAGAATGTCAAGACACCTGGGGCGAAACAGCCAGGCTGCACAGAGAGGATACAGAGGAAACGTACAATGCAGTACGTCCCATAAAGGAGCCGTGTGATAGAGCATGGGATGAGAGGAAGTGTAAGGTTCTATGTATATATTCCTGAAACTCAGTTTGTTCGTCAGCCATTTTACTTTCTGTCTTGCTGCAGCTATCTTGCCCTCAGTCAAAATGGAGTTTCCAGCTTGCATGTTCCCGCCCTGATTCTCTCCTTTGCTTCTTAAGCAGCCACAGCTGAGCAATCAGTGCTTCAGAATCTAGCCTGCAGTGAACCTGTGACTTGACTCCTGTAAGCCTTGGACCTTGTACTCCAGCTATTCCTACTGAGGAACTCTGAAGCACTTGTGGACTCTGAACCCTGCTCTTTGAAAGACCCACGTTTGCATGGACTTACGGTAACAGAGAAGAAGATCCTGAATCTGTATTGGAGAGTGATTGCTGAGCTTGGATTACTCTGGCCTGCTGTGTCTCCTGTTTCTGTGTCTGCAAACTGTGTGACTATTTCTGCCAACTTGTATGAAGTAATACAGGACTTTTCTATATCAAACCTGTGACTCCTGTGTTTTCATCGCACCCAAGCACAAGACGCTATATGAACTGTACTACATACATTACAAGATTCTGAAGCCAAAACGTTAGTGTCTGCTGGGTCTGGAAGACTGCTTTGGAGATTTATTGTAGTGCTTGAAGTTACTCTGGCCTGCTGTGTCTCCTGTCGCTGTTCCTGCAAACTGTGTGAACTTTTCAGCATGCTTGTATGAAGTAATACAAGTCATTTCATTTCAACCTATGTCTCCTGTGTTTTCCTCGCACCCAAGCACAAGACGCTATAGGAACTGTACACTATACATGACAAGATTCAGGAGCCAATGTTTAGTGTCTGCTGGGTCTGGGAAAGCCGTGTCTGCTGTACTGTGGATATCAGACGTCCGGTTGTACTTTCTGTGATGACAGTGGTTGTGACTTCTCACAACCATTCCAGGTGAGCAATTCCCTTAAGTTTTTCTTTTTGCAGTGTTACCACAGGTAAACACTATTGTTTTTTTTTTTCTCCTTTCTTTTCTCTTTTTTGTCTGCTGTAACTCTGGATATCAGATGTCTGGTTGAAACTTTCTGTGATGATAGTGGTTGTGACTTCTCACAACCATTCCAGGTGAGCAGTTCCCTTAATTTTTTTTTCTCTCTGCAGTGTTGCCACAGGTGAACACTATTGTTTTTTTTCTCTCCTCTTCTTCCAGTAATCCTGTCTTAAAAGATCTGGAAAATGGAGGCCCGCATAAAGGAACTTTGCGGAGTGACTGATAATATCCTTGCAGATTTGCAGAATATAAAGACCCGTTTTACAAATCTACAGGACCTCAATAATCACAATTTGCAAGTGGTTGGACAGACTACCCAGGATTTGCGAGCCAGGATTGAGGTTCTAGAGGGGCGAGTCCAGGCTCCTGCCGTAGCCCCGAGTGCTGGGATTCCCAAGTTGCCCCCTTTTCGTTTTGGCGGTGAACGTGAGAAATTCAGGGGATTTATTAATCAATGCAATCTTTTTTTTTCTGCACATGCTTCACAATTTCCCACTGAACGATCTAAGGTGCTTACTATAATTATGTTGCTTACCAACAAGGCTTTAATGTGGGCAAACCCTCTGATTGAGACTGAGGATGATTGTTTGAATCACCTTGATGATTTTATTTCAGCCATGGGGCAGGTGTTTGATGACCCCAATCGAGGTGCAACAGCTGAAGCAGCCATGTTAGCTTTGCGCCAAGGTAAGCACTCGGTAGCTGAATATGCCTTGGATTTCAGGAGATGGGCCCTTGATACCACCTGGGACAGTTCCGCCAAAAAATCTATTTTTCGAAAGGGGTTATCTCCACTGATTAAGGATGAACTTGCTCGTGCCGACCCTCCCACTGCGTTAGGTGACTTTATTAACTACTGCATCCGTATTGATACTCGTCTGACTGAACGCAGGCAAGAGAGATGGTTCGAAAGCAATCGTACTAACCTTTTCCTACCTTCCTCTCCAGCTAAGGAACCTTTGAGTAGGATTACACGGGAACCTGAACCTGAACCCATGCAGGTAGACTCTTTACAACGACGGGTTAGTGATGCACGCAAGGAACATCGTTTTAAGGAGAATCTATGTTTCTATTGTGGTAAGTCAGGGCACTTCATTATAAACTGCCCCAGCCGTTCTCGTAAGACTACTGCAGCACTCATTCATTGTGAGTGTTGCGAGAGGGGATCTGTCAGGTCCGAGCCTCAGGCTCCAGAGAGATCTGCAGCAACAGATCTTGATTTCTCTGACTTAAACTCCGTTACCTCTGAGGACGTTGACTGTGTAAACGCTGCCATTTTTCAAGTTTCCTCAGCGGTGTCCCAGCTGAGTTGTAAGAAAAACAATTCTCATTGCTTTCTTTCCATCAAACTCTGGGTTGACTCAGCTTGGGTGTCTAGCTCTGCTATGATCGACTCAGGGGCAAGTGGAAATTTTATGGATGTCTCCTTTGCTCTGAAACAGGGAATACGTTCAGTGAAGAAGGCTACTCCAGTACAGATGGAAACTGTGGATGGCTCCCTGCTGACCTCTGGACCAGTTGATCAGGAAACAGAGCCTTTGAGGGTTCTTATGGGTAAAGATCATCAAGAGAAACTGTCCTTTATGCTTATCTCTTCTCCCCACTTTCCCATTATTCTAGGGCTACCATGGCTGCAGGCTCAGAATCCTACCATTAACTGGGAGACCAAGGAATTACACTTTCCAGAGAAACAGATGAGTCCAAAAGTTTCAGCTTGCTCTGTTCCTAAAGGAATCATGTCAGTCCCTGAACTACCAGCTGTATACCAGGACTATGTGGATTTATGTGACAAGAAGAACGCTGACCAGCTTCCTCCTCACCGTCCATATGATTGTCCAATTGAATTATTGCCTGGAGCAGAGATACCTTTTGGTAAGATCTACCCCCTGGCGGGGCCCGAGCTAAAGGCTTTAAAGGATTACATAGATGAAAATCTAGCCAAGGGCTTCATATGCCCCTCTTCATCTCCTGCAGGTGCACCCATCTTCTTTGTAAAGAAGAAAGATGGATCTCTGAGACCATGCGTAGACTATAGGGAACTCAATAAGGTTACTATTAGAAACCGTTATCCATTGCCTTTAATCCCTGAGTTATTGGAGAGAGTGCGACATGCCAAAATTTTTTCTAAACTAGATCTTCGTGGGGCCTATAACTTAGTCCGTATTAGACCTGGGGATGAATGGAAGACTGCATTCAGGTCACGCTATGGACACTTTGAATATCTAGTTATGCCTTTTGGTCTGAGTACCGCCCCAGCCACTTTCCAACACTTGGTGAATGACATCT
Organism: Oophaga sylvatica; assembly: GCA_033576555.1. Classification (NCBI taxonomy): domain Eukaryota; kingdom Metazoa; phylum Chordata; class Amphibia; order Anura; family Dendrobatidae; genus Oophaga; species Oophaga sylvatica. The sequence goes on from JARQOD010011117.1 coordinate 15,179, forward strand.
TCAGGGATCTCCTAGATACATTCGTGGTAATTTATTTGGATGATATTCTAATTTTTTCTAACTCCACAGAGGAACATCATGGACATGTGAGAATGGTCTTGGAACGTCTAAGACAAAATCATCTTTACATCAAACTTGAAAAGTGTGAATTCCATAGGACCGAAATTCAACTTCTGGGGTATGTACTGTCTACACAAGGAATTAGTATGGATGGAAGCAAAACCCAAGCCATCAAGGATTGGCCAAGTCCTAGAAATGTGAAGGAGGTACAGCGCTTCATCGGGTTTGCCAACTTCTATAGACGTTTCATTAGAAATTTCTCTGAGGTAGTGTCACCTATCACTCAACTTACCCGGAAAGAGTCTAGGTTTTCCTGGACTCCCCAAGCCCAGGAAGCATTTTTCCGTCTAAAAGATAAATTTACCACTGCACCTATCCTAGTACATCCCAACCCCGAGCTTGCCTTCATAATAGAGGTGGATGCTTCAGACTGTGCCGTTGGAGCTATACTCTCTCAGAGAACAGGTGAGAAGAATGTCTTGCATCCCTGTGCCTTCTTTTCCCAGCAGTTGTCTTCGGCTGAGAGGAACTACGATGTGGGCAATAGAGAGTTGTTGGCCATTATTGCCGCCTTCAAAGAATGGAGACACCTTCTTCAGGGAGCTGCACAGCAAATAGTCGTCCTGACAGACCATCGTAACCTTGAGTTTATCAGGTCGGCTAAGTGCCTGACTCCTCGCCAGGCTCGCTGGAATCTTTTCTTAAACCAATTTAATTTTATCATCTCTTATAGACCAGGATCGCGCAATGGAAAGGCTGATGCACTCTCTAGGATTTACTCAGCAGAGACACGTCCAATTACTCCTCCTAAGACTATTCTTCCTGACTCTAGATTCCTAGGAGTAATTCATAATCAAGACCTACTTAAGGACATCAAGGAAGCATACCATGCGGATTCCTTTTTGGCACAACCCCCAAGGGACGTAAGTCTTGTCTTTAAGAATGGTGTGTGGATTCAGGGACAACGTCTGTATATTCCTGAAACAGTCAGATTAAGAGTATTGCAACTCATTCACGATTCCAAGATAGCTGGGCATAGAGGAATTCTAAAGACACAGGAATTTCTTTCTCGTTTCTTTTGGTGGCCCACTTGCAGGAAGGATGTTTTGAATTATGTCACTTCATGTGAGGTCTGTGCAAGATGCAAAACACCTCGCTCCTCACCAACTGGTCTGTTACAGCCTCTTCCCACCCTGTCCCGCCCGTGGGATCCATTTCTATGGACTTCATTGTGGAGTTACCAACCTCTCAGGGAAGAACACCATTCTAGTGGTGGTTGACCGTCTAACAAAGGCAGCTCATTTTATCCCTTGTGTCGGCTTACCCACTGCAAAACAGACATCAGATTTGATGATTAAAGATGTGTTTCGCTTACATGGAGTACCGGATGAGGTTATTTCGGATCGAGGGGTGCAATTCACTTCTAGGTTTTGGCAAAATTTCTGTGCAGCATTGGACATTAAAGTAAACCTTTCTTCTGCTTTTCATCCCCAGACTAATGGACAGACCGAACGAACCAATCAAACCCTGGAGCAGTATCTCCGCTGCTTTATCTGCCACCTACAGGATGATTGGGTGGATCTACTTCCATTAGCTGAGTTCTCGTATAACAACTCTCAGAGTGCCTCCACTAAACAGTCTCCTTTTTACTCTAATCTAGGTTATCATCCTAACATTCTACCACGATTTCCCATAGAAACGCCTTTACCAGCAAGGGGCTGAAAGAATCACGTCTTTACAGAAGAATATGGATCTTCTAAAGGAAAATCTGGAATCGGCTCAAGAAAGGTACAAGAAAGCAGCAGATAAATTTCGTAAACCTGCACCAGCTTTCAAGGTAGGAGACTTGGTCTGGCTGTCAACCAGAAATCTTAAGTTAAGGATTCCATCGTCTAAGTTGGGACATAAGTACATTGGACCCTATAAAATCAGTAAAATTATAAGTGCCGTTGCTTGTCGTCTTCAACTGCCCAGAACTATGAGAATCCACCCTGTCTTTCATGTATCCCTACTAAAGGCTGCGACACCCAATACGTTTCCTGGACGTTCCTCTCCTTGCCCTGACCCAGTGCTGGTCGATGGTCAGGAAGAATTTGTGGTGGAAGGGATTTTAGATTCCAGGTTGTATAGAAATCAGTTACAATATCTGATTAAATGGCAGGGCTACCCAGTGGAGGACAACTCATGGGAACCGGTCAATAACGTTAATGCTCCTCGCTTGCTCCGTCAGTTTCATCAGAGGTACCCACACAAGCCTGGTCTGAGGTCATCCGGAGGTTGTCCTTAAGGGGGGAGTAATGTAAGGTTCTATGTATATATTCCTGAAACTCAGTTTGTTCGTCAGCCATTTTACTTTCTGTCTTGCTGCAGCTATCTTGCCCTCAGTCAAAATGGAGTTTCCAGCTTGCATGTTCCCGCCCTGATTCTCTCCTTTGCTTCTTAAGCAGCCACAGCTGAGCAATCAGTGCTTCAGAATCTAGCCTGCAGTGAACCTGTGACTTGACTCCTGTAAGCCTTGGACCTTGTACTCCAGCTATTCCTACTGAGGAACTCTGAAGCACTTGTGGACTCTGAACCCTGCTCTTTGAAAGACCCACGTTTGCATGGACTTACGGTAACAGAGAAGAAGATCCTGAATCTGTATTGGAGAGTGATTGCTGATCTTGGATTACTCTGGCCTGCTGTGTCTCCTGTTTCTGTGTCTGCAAACTGTGTGACTATTTCTGCCAACTTGTATGAAGTAATACAGGACTTTTCTATATCAAACCTGTGACTCCTGTGTTTTCATCGCACCCAAGCACAAGACGCTATAATGAACTGTACTACATACATTACAGGAAGGAAGATGTCATGTGTGATGTTAAAGCTGCTGAAAGTGCTATTCTGGATCTGGATGTACTGCGAAGTTCTGAGAGTAAAGTATTACATTTTGGATTTTACTTTGACTGTGTCTCCAATCATTCACTTAAGAACAAGGGTAACCTCACCATAAGGAGAGAGAACTTCATCAGCCCCCTTAATGAAGAGGCAAGTGTTGTGAATGTGTTAGAAATGAATTCTGAGCAGAAGCTCCCTCTGGTGGTTACAAACAGTACTGAACCATTCAATGAACATTGGCAATCAGGAGTTACAGACTGGTCTTATATAAGGGAGGTTCCCTAACATCATGGTTGCCGGTGATCAATTGTTCTTGTCTCAACTGTGGTTCCTGGTTCACTTGGAAGCTTGCTGAGTCTTGCCTCTTCTCCTGCTCTCAGATAAGATATTTTCTGTTTTTATTTTTGTGCTTGCTTTTTGCATTTTTCCCTGCACTTCTGTGGAGGTCAGCCAAGTCCCCTCCGGGGCTTGTGCTCCTCTCAGTTTATCTGAGCCACTGTTATTTGTTCATTTGCCTTTTCCAGTTTTTTCAGTGGCTGCGGCTTAGTTTTGTTACACCAGAGAACTAATTTAGGTGGTAGAGGTCGTGTGATCTCAAGTGTTTTTGCAATAAGTAGAGTTGGTATTTTTTAGTTTTTTTTTGATTGCAGTAAGTGTCCTTCCTATCCTTTTTCTTTCTAGGCAGATTGGGCCCCAGCGTTTGCGCTTACTATTTTCTGTCTGTGTCTGTTTTTCCTCTTGTCTAACCGCCATTACATGTTTGGGGGCTTCCTATGTTCTTTGGGGATCTGCTCCGGGGCAGATAGCTTTCCTCTTTCTATCTTTAGGTGTAGTTAACCTCTCAGGCTGTGAGGAGGCGTCTAGGATCAACGTAGGAACACTCCACGGCTGCCTTTAGTTGTGGTGGTTAGTCAGGGTACTGCAATCCAGTAGATTCCAACCTCTCTGGTGTATTGCCGTTTTTGCCTGCTCTCCTCAGCTACCAAATCATAACAGTATCACCGGCCAAACTGAAAATTATATGGTACTCAACAGAAGGGAAAAATAGTAAAAGGAAAAAGAAAAAGGGAAGTTGTCAGAAATTTTTTTTTCTCTGTTTGTTGCATTTTTTCCCTCTTTTTCTCTGGGTGCAAAGGAGGATTTTTTTTTCTCTCAATGGAGTTTGCACAGTTGTCTGGCCGTGTGGATCAGCTTGCCACTGAGGTTCGGAGTATTGCTACCTATCTTGCAGGGTTGCCGGTTGTGGAACCTAGGATCCCCATGCCAGATTTATTTTTGGGGGATCGAGCTAAATTTCTGAATTTCAAAAATAACTAAGTTGTTTTTTGCCTTAAAACCTAAGTCCTCAGGGAATGCAGCACAGCAGGTTCAAATTGTCATCTCTCTCCTGCGCGGCGATCCTCAGGATTGGGCTTTTTCCCTGACACCTGGGGACCATGTTTTGAGTAATGTTGATGCATTTTTTCTGGCTCTGGGGTTATTGTACGATAAACCTAATGTCACTGATCAAGCTGAAAAAACCTTGTTGGCATTAAATCAGGGGCTTGAGGAAGCTGAGTTGTACTGTCAGAAATTCCGAAAGTGACCAAATGGAATGACAATGCCTTGGCAGCCCTTTTTCGGAAGGGTCTGTCAGAGAATGTAAAAGATGTTATGGTGGGTTTCCCTACTCCCTCTGGTCTCAATGATTCTATGTCATTAGCGATTCAAATTGACAGACGTTTGCGTGAGCGTAGAGGTATGAGTGGAATAGTGTTGCCTTGTGAACCAGTTTCTGAACCCATGCAGTGTGATAGAGTGGCTTCTGGGGCACAGCGTCATGAGTTTCGAAAACGCAATGGGTTATGTTTAGTGTTGAGCGATACGATACTGCAAATATCGGGTATCGGCCGATATTGGCTGTATCGGAATTCCGATCCCGAGTTCCGATATTTTCGTCATATCGGATACCGGAATCGGAATTGTCACTGTCACTGTCAGTGTCCGTCGGTCGGGTCTGTCAGCAGTCAGCGGCACTTACCCGGCAGAAGATCTCCGGCGGTCACATCCCGGGCTGCTTAATGGCCGCCATCCTCTTCTCCCCGGCGGTCACATGCAGTATCTCGCGATAACTGCAGTGACTGCTGGGTAATCGCGGCCGTAAAGCAGTCCGATGACGTCACCGCCGGGGAAGCTGGTAAGCAGCTGTGCTGCGCCGGGATGACAGGCTCTGCCTGTCATTCCGATGTAGCAGAGCTGGATCGTCGTGGGACAATCGTTACTATGGACTGCGTCGGACAGGTGGTATACTGTTGGTTTGTTTTTTTTATTTTTTTACAGGAGATCGATGGCGTCGCAGGAATGAGTGTATAATAAAAGAAATGAAAACTGTGTTGTCTCTTTTATTTCATTAAAAGACTTTTTTCTTGCTGTGTCTTTTTTTTAAACATTTAATAACTTTGGGATTAATAATGGATCGGTGTCTTATTGACACCTCTCCATTATTAACCGGGCTTATTGTCACCGTGCAATCAACGGTGACAATAACCCCTTATTACCCCGCTTGCCACCGCTACAGGGCAAGTGGGAAGAGCCAGGTAAAGTGCCACAATTGGCACATCTTTTGATGCGCCAAATGTGGGGCTGCTGTAGCCTGGTATTATCAGGCTGTTGAGGGCCAAAATCCATGGGCCTTGACAGTCTTTTAATACCAGGCCGCAGCAGTCTGCATTTTACTTGGCTGGTTAACAAAAATAGGGGGGATCCCCACGCCGTTTTTTTTTCGAGGGGATTCCCTATTTTTGTTAACCAGCCAAGCTAAGCAGACTGCTGTGGCCTGGTATTATCAGGCTTGCAAGGTCCATGGATATTGGATCCTTACCAGCCTGAAAAACCAGGCCTCAGCGGTCTGCTTCATCTGGCTGGTTAACAAAAATAGGGGGGACCCCACGCTAATTTTTTTCGAGGGGATCCCCTATTTTTGTTAATCAGCCAAGATATGCAGACTACTGTGGCCTGGTATTATCAGGCTGGCAAGGTCCATGGATCTTGGCTCCTTAATAGCCTGAAAATCCAGGCCTCAGCGGTCTGCTTCATCTGGCTGGTTAACAAAAATAGGGGGGACCCCACGCCATTTTTTTTTCGAGGGGAACCCCTATTTTTGTTAATCAGTTCCCTCTGACGTCACTGATGGTGTCCCTGGCTGACCTGAAGTGAAAGTGGAAAGCAATCAATTAAGCTTTCCACTTCCTCTCCTGTCAGCCAGGAGAGGAACTCATTCATTTGGGGGTTTACTGTGAGGCTGCAGCATTAGCTGCGGTCCCTGCAGTAAACATTAACCCTTTCTGAAGGATTACACCGTGGGACCTGACTGTGCATCGGATTGGTAAGAATAATTTTGCTTTATTATTTTATTTTTATTACAGGAAATGGTTTTAGCAGGTAAATAAAATATGGTCAAAAACTGTGTGATTATTTCATTAAACTTCTTTTTTATTAAAGTGTGTGTGTTTGATTTTTCTTTCATACAATAGGATTAATAATTGATAGTTGTCTAATTGACAGCTCTCAATTATTAACCTGGCTTAAAGTGACCTTTTAATTGCAAGGTCATTTTAACCCCTTATTAACCCATTCGCCACCGCTACAGGGCAATGGGAATAGACGGGCAAAGTGCCAGAAAGGGCAAATCTAATTAGAGATTTGCCCTTTCTGGGGTGTCTGGGGGGCAGATGTTAGTAGCCGGGGGGGGGGCAAAAATAATGGTCCCTCTCTGGGCTATTATTATCTGCCCCCACTCACTGGCTTTGTCTGTCTGATTGCGAAAATAGGGCGGGAGCCCACGCATTTTTTTTCAGCAATTTTACACCTCATATATATATATATACATGTCATTGAGTTTGTGACACATATATATATATATATATATATTTATAGTTCATACACTTCTACATAGTATAATAGCCGCTAATTCAATTGCCGGCTTTTGTGAAAATGCAGAACCCGACATGAAATGACATTTGGTGTACATAGGGTTAACCATGTCCTTTGCTATCTGATTTGCACAAACAATTAAATCAGCCTATGTGTGAAAAATTTCACACCTGTAGGGGTTAATTAAAGGTGTAAATTCGTAGCAAAAAAGTCCGTTTTTTTTTTACAACGAATTTACACCTTTAATTAACCCCTACAGGTGTGAAATTTTGCACACATAGACTGATTTAATTGTTTGTGCAAATCAGATAGCAAAGGACATGAAAAGACATGGTTAACCCTATGTACACCAAGTGTCATTTCATGTCGGGTCACCCGACATGAAATGACACTTGGTGTACATAGGGTTAACCATGTCTTTTCATGTCCTTTGCTATCTGATTTGCACAAACAATTAAATCAGTCTATGTGTGCAAAATTTCACACCTGTAGGGGTTAATTAACCCCTTCATGACCCAGCCTATTTTGACCTTAAAGACCTTGCCATTTTTTGCAATTCTAACCAGTGTCCCTTTATGAGGTAATAACTCAGGAACGCTTCAACGGATCCTAGCGATTCTGAGATTGTTTTTTCGTGATATTGGGCTTCATGTTAGTGGTAAATTTAAGTCGATAATTTTTGCGTTTATTTGTGAAAAAAATGGAAATTTGGCGAAAATTTTGAAAATTTTGTAATTTTCAAATTTTTAATTTTTATTCTGTTAAACTAGAGAGTTATGTGACACAAAATAGTTAATAAATAACATTTCCCACATGTCTACTTTACATCAGCACAATTTTGGGAACAACATTTTTTTTTGTTAGGAAGTTATAAGGGTTAAAAGTTGACCAGCGATTTCTCATTTTTACAGCAAAATTTACAAAACCATTTTTTTTAGGGACCACCTCACATTTGAAGTCACTTTGAGGGGTCTATATGGCAGAAAATACCCAAAAGTGACACCTTTATAAAAACTGCACCCCTCAAGCTACTCAAAACTACATTCAAGAAGATTATTAACCCTTCAGGTGCTTCACAGGAACTAAAGCAACGTGTAAGGAAAAAATGGACATTTTAATTTTTCCAACAAAAATTTTCTTTTACCATCAATTTTTTCATTTTTACATGGGCATCAGGATAAAATGGATCCTAAAATTTGTTGGGCAATTTCTCCTGAGTACACAGATACCTCATATGTGGTCATAAACCACTGTATGGGCGCACGGCAGGGCTCAGAAGGGAAGGAGCGCCATTTGACTTTTTGGATGGAAAATATGCTGGAATATTTAGCGGTTGCCATGTCACATTTGGAGAGTCCCTGTGTGCCTAAACATTGGAGCTCCACCACAAGTGACCCCATTTTGGAAACTATACCCCCTAAGGAACTTATCTAGATGCATAGTGATCATTTTGAACCCCCAGGTGCTTCACAAATTGATCTGTAAAAAAAAGAAAGTACTTTTTTTTCACAAAAATTTTCTTTTAGCCTCAGTTTTTTCATTTTCACATGGGCAACAGTATAAATTGGATCCTAAAATTTGTTGGGCAATTTCTCCTGAGTACACAGATACCTCATATGTGGTCATAAACCATGTTTGGGCGCATGGCAGGGCTCAGAAGGGAAGCAGCGCCATTTGACTTTTTGAATGGAAAATATGCTGGAATATTTAGCGGTTGCCATGTCGCATTTGGAGAGTCCCTGTGTGCCTAAACATTGGAGCTCCCCCACAAGTGACCCCATTTTGGAAACTAGACCCCCTAAGGAACTTATCTAGATGCATAGTGATCATTTTGAACCCCCAGGTGCTTCACAAATTGATCTGTAAAAAAAAGAAAGTACTTTTTTTTCACCAAAATTTTCTTTTAGCCTCAGTTTTTTCATTTTCACATGGGCAACAGTATAAATTGGATCCTAAAATTTGTTGGGCAATTTCTCCTGAGTACACAGATACCTCATATGTGGTCATAAACCACTGTTTGGGCGCATGGCAGGGCTCAGAAGGGAAGCAGCGCCATTTGACTTTTTGAATGGAAAATATGCTGGAATATTTAGCGGTTGCCATGTCGCATTTGGAGAGTCCCTGTGTGCCTAAACATTGGGGCTCCCCCACAAGTGACCCCATTTTGGAAACTAGACCCCCTAAGGAACTTATCTAGATGCATAGTGATCATTTTGAACCCCCAGGTGCTTCACAAATTGATCTGTAAAAAAAAGAAAGTACTTTTTTTTCACAAAAATTTTCTTTTAGCCTCAGTTTTTTCATTTTCACATGGGCAACAGTATAAATTGGATCCTAAAATTTGTTGGGCAATTTCTCCTGAGTACACAGATACCTCATATGTGGTCATAAACCACTGTTTGGGCGCATGGCAGGGCTCAGAAGGGAAGCAGCGCCATTTGACTTTTTGAATGGAAAATATGCTGGAATATTTAGCGGTTGCCATGTCGCATTTGGAGAGTCCCTGTGTGCCTAAACATTGGAGCTCCCCCACAAGTGACCCCATTTTGGAAACTAGACCCCCTAAGGAACTTATCTAGATGCATAGTGAGCACTTTGAACCCCCAGGTGCTTCACAATTGATCCA
>JARQOD010011118.1:0-24292 GCA_033576555.1 Oophaga sylvatica
AGCACCGGCAGCAATTCCTGCAGCAGCAGCAGGAGAATAACCGGTTGTTGGAGCAGATTGCAGCTCTCAGCACCTCGTCCCAGAGTAATGTTGTGAAGGTGTCTCGACCACGCACCACAATTGTGGGTTTCCAGGGATATGGGGTACTCGGAGCCGAGCCTGTAGATTTCTATAGGGAATGTCACTGGTAGCGTGGCTCGGTCCGTGTCCCTGGCGGTCAGGCGTTAAAGGGGGATTATTTACAGGGGATTTGTATATAACAGTTCGTGACGCCATCTGTAGTTGTCTGATCACTAAGACCAGCGCTGCAGTAGATCTCTGAGGGGATGTTGTGGCAGCTAGATGACGGGTCCCCTACAGGTGGGACTGGTCCCTCAAAGTCTATGGTATTAATGATGTAGGGTGCAAATAAATGAATCAGTCTCACACCATCCAGCGTCTTTCCATACCTTTTACTTGTCAGATGATAAGGCAGGTCCCAGGGAGGCTGTTGGGGTGGAGGATGTGCTTCGAGATAACAGCTGAACAGGTTAGGGGCCTCCTTTACTTCCAATATTATGAGTCCAACTAGCATAGAGCTAAGTTCACTCCGAATACTCCAGCTAACTCCATAGCTGTACTGCCGGTCAGTTTTGTGGTCGGAGCCTTCCTTTGAGAGAGCTGGGTTCCTACTGTTGTCCTGCATCGACTCAAGATTCCCACTCTCCCTGACCCCTGTTACGTACCGACACTCCAAGGGCTGCTTTCTGCGACCTAAGGTCCAGTAAGACTCTGGTTTTTCTATTACTACGCCTGAAGCTGTAGTGACACTTCGGTCCCCAGTGACCGGTGAAATTGTGCAGGCAATTCTATACCTAAAGCACGTCTCTGTTTCTTCCACTGCGCCCTTCGCCCTGTTCGCGCTTTTAGCATAAGCACTCCACACTTCCTAGAGTAATACAAGGTAATCTTTTCTTGCTTCTTCCATGGAGCTTGCTGACAGAATCTCAGTATTCTTCTAGTTCAGGAGCACGTCGACTGAACTTCACTGTCCTTGGGACAGGCGACTGAAGTTTCTGCTGCTAACTCTTCTTTCTTCCTTAATTGTCTCTATCTCCTGATTAGGCACAGCTCTGACTAGGCTGAGGTGAATTGGCTCACCCTTACTAGCCTCCACTTTAAAGGTACTGCCACACTAAGCTATCCCGCTAGCGATCTCGTTAGCGTTGCATACTAATGAGATCGCTAGCGGGATTGTTTCTATATCGCTAAATGCGGCCACATTTAGCGATATAGTTAACGACGCTATCGCCGTTAGCGATCTTCTTAACGACTTTAGCGGTACAAAAGTACCGCTAAATCGCTAAGAAAAGGTGTCACACAGCGATTAGATACTTACCCAGCGGGAGCGCCAGCGATGAAATAGGGTCCGGAACGATTCCAGCGACGAGCGAGATCACAGCAGGAAGCTCGTCGCTGGAAGCTGCCGCACTGAACAATATCGCTAACGGGATCGCTAAATAGTGACGTTTTTTAGCGATCCCGTTAGCGATATTGTTTAGTGTGGCATACCCTTAAGAACTGCTGACAGGATCTGGCTGAACTTCTCCTCCCTCCAAGTTCAGGCTAGACACGCTGACTCACTTCTGTCCAACGACAGGAAACTCACTGACTCTCTCCTCTGTCCGAAGACAGGAAACAGAACTCAACTCTGCTGCATGTCACTAGCTTATATACACTATGGGTGTGTCTAAAGTGTGTGATGGAGTGAATGGATATCGAGCATTAAACTGTTACCTCTCCGCACATCCTCCAGGGTACTGTGTGTGCCTTCACACCAGGGCTACACAAAGGCACCTGACTTGTACGCTGTAAAGAAGGCGGTAAGACGGTCCCTGAAAAAGATGACACCTCGTGATGATGTGGAGGTGTATCTCACTAGATTTGAGGAACTGGCAGAGAAGGAGAATCTGCCCCTACCTGAATGGGCCTGTGTAGCCCTGGTGTTGGGCACACGCAGTACCCTGGGGAGTGTATGGCGAGACGGCGGCTTAATGCTCAATATGCATTCATTCTACACACACTAGACACACCCTTGGGGTAGTGAAGTATACTCTAGGGAGTGGTCAAGAAGGTTTGTGTAGGAGTGATTTTAGTCAGTCAGTCTAGTTCCTGTCTTCGGGCAGTAAGGACGTGGAGAGTCTGCGTCTAGACTACAGTGAGAGAGTCTGCATCTGGAGGGAGGAAGGAGTCTGGATTGCTATCTCTTCAGCTTGGAAAGTGGAGTCTGGTATAGGTGTGGGAATACACCTTAGTCTGGTCAGAGCTGTGTCATCTCCTCAGCATACATTGAAAGAAAGAACAAGTTGTAACCCAGAAAGTCTTCAGCATTCCTGTCTCAAGGACAGTATCAGGTACAGAGACGTGCTCCTGCCTGTGATAACTGAGCATCTGTGGTGAACTTGATTGGAAGGAGAAAGATTGGAAGTGACTACTCGACCCTTGGCTAGTAAGAGTGTTTATGTTACCAGCGTGGACAAGGCGAAAGGCAAGTGGATTATAAGATTTGTGCTTAACGGATTGCAGAAGTCCAGCACGTTTCTACCGGTCACTGGGGACCGAAGAGTCACTGTTGCTTCAGGCACAGTGACAGGACAACCAGGAATCTACCGGACCCTAGGTCGCGGCAGACAAGCCCCTTATAGTCGGTACGTAGCTGGGGTCAGAGGGAGTGAAGACTTTGAGTTAGTGCACGACAACATAAGTATTCAGCTCCTTCACAGGAAGGCTCCTAACACTACACTGACTGGGCAGTTACAGCAAGCATTGCTGAAGATTGAGGGAACTACGCTTCATGCTAGTTGCACTCGCCATATTGGAGATAAAGGAGGCCCCTAACTTGTCCAGCTGCTGCCTCAAAATACACTCTCCGTGGATCAGCCTCCCTGGGACCTGCCTTGACATCTTGCAAGTAAAGGTATGGAAAGACGCTGACTGTGTGAGACTGTGTTATTTACCGGCCCCCGACTTCACCATCTTAACAGACTTTGAGGGAAGAGTCCCACCTGTAGGGGACCCGACATCTAGCTGCCTCACCATCCCCTCAGAGATCTACAGCAGCGCTGGTACTAATTACCAGAACACTACAGGTGGCGTCACGAACTGTATATAGTTATCCCCTGTAAATATATCCCCAACAACATACGCCAGACCGCCCGGGCCACAGACCGAGCCACAGCTACCTGTGACAAGAATCCCCATAGACTTCCATGGGCTCGGCTCTGAGTACCCCATTGCCCTGGTAACCCACAATTGTGGTGGCGGGTCGACACAACTAAACTTGGCGTCACGAACAGGATACCAAACTCGCGAAATTGCGAGCCCTGCGTGCCTAAGGACTTGTTTTTGTAAAAAAAACTGTTGCTATTTTTGGCGCTAAAATCCGCCATTTTGCCGCCATATTCGCGCCCTCAGGCGCTGGAGAAGAAGGTGGGCGTACCTGTAAAAGCGCGCTGTTGCCTGGCTCCGCCCCCAGCTCTGACTCAGCGGCAGGTCCTGCGACAGGAAGTGAACGCTCTGACATCAGAGCGCCTGCGACGAAGGTCCTGTCCCCACCGAAAAGGAATGAAGGAGACAGAGAGACGCTGGCGTGCCCTGAAACAGCGGCTGCTGTGGGACGCAGTGTTCTCTCCTACAAGCATAATGCCGTCTCCTGAATTCCCAAGTTCCCTGCTGAGGAAGGCTGAAGAGAAACCGGAGGCTGCCCCCAAAAGTACCGATCCTGATCCCACCGATGGAGCGGTGGAGGCAAAGGAGGTTGAGGAGGTACCGCCAGTTCCGGAACGCCCGCCCGGCCAGGAGGCCGCAGCAGATGATCAATCCCTGGTAGGGACACCGGCGGGGACCCAGCCGTCAATGATGGAGAGCGACTGGGAAGAGATGGAGCAGCGACAGCAGCAGGTTAGTGCGTCCTCAATTGAGCCATTGCGCACACCTGCTTCCTGCTCTGCATCACACCAGCATTGTGCGTCCTATTCCGCATCGCCCCCTGCGTACACCTCAGTATCGCAATCGGCGACCTACTCTGCATCGCAATCGGCGACCCAGTCTACATCGCAAACTGTGGTTACAGCTGAATCGCCCCCTGCAACGCAAATTGAGACGCAGTCGGCGTCTCCCGAGAAAGAGATACCCGTTGCGCCCCTGATGGTTCATACAAAGACTGTTGCGACCCAGACTCTGATCGCAGCACATGAACTGTTCGTCATGAGATCTAGGGATCATCGCATTGTTCCAGCCCTCGGGATGGAAAGTGTAACAGAAATTAATAAAGAGATGTGAAGAACGGTAGGACCCAGACAGGGTTTACCGCAGCTGAGAAGATGTATATAAGTTTTTATAAAAGTGAAAGTAGTTTGTGCCGTTAATATGAAAAATGTCTATTTAAAACTTTGTGTATTTTTCTATGTTTAATGCAACGTTCAAGATATTCGTACCTCCCGGATGGGAAGAAGTTAATGTTTGTTGTTATGCATACACAAAATTTTCTGTCTTCTTGTATTTCACAGCCCGGGAGTGCTGTCGTTTACCATGGGGGAATGTGTAGCCCTGGTGTTGGGCACACGCAGTACCCTGGGGAGTGTATGGCGAGACGGCGGCTTAATGCTCAATATGCATTCATTCTACACACACTAGACACACCCTTGGGGTAGTGAAGTATACTCTAGGGAGTGGTCAAGAAGGTTTGTGTAGGAGTGATTTTAGTCAGTCAGTCTAGTTCCTGTCTTCGGGCAGTAAGGACGTGGAGAGTCTGCGTCTAGACTACAGTGAGAGAGTCTGCATCTGGAGGGAGGAAGGAGTCTGGATTGCTATCTCTTCAGCTTGGAAAGTGGAGTCTGGTATAGGTGTGGGAATACACCTTAGTCTGGTCAGAGCTGTGTCATCTCCTCAGCATACATTGAAAGAAAGAACAAGTTGTAACCCAGAAAGTCTTCAGCATTCCTGTCTCAAGGACAGTATCAGGTACAGAGACGTGCTCCTGCCTGTGATAACTGAGCATCTGTGGTGAACTTGATTGGAAGGAGAAAGATTGGAAGTGACTACTCGACCCTTGGCTAGTAAGAGTGTTTATGTTACCAGCGTGGACAAGGCGAAAGGCAAGTGGATTATAAGATTTGTGCTTAACGGATTGCAGAAGTCCAGCACGTTTCTACCGGTCACTGGGGACCGAAGAGTCACTGTTGCTTCAGGCACAGTGACAGGACAACCAGGAATCTACCGGACCCTAGGTCGCGGCAGACAAGCCCCTTATAGTCGGTACGTAGCTGGGGTCAGAGGGAGTGAAGACTTTGAGTTAGTGCACGACAACATAAGTATTCAGCTCCTTCACAGGAAGGCTCCTAACACTACACTGACTGGGCAGTTACAGCAAGCATTGCTGAAGATTGAGGGAACTACGCTTCATGCTAGTTGCACTCGCCATATTGGAGATAAAGGAGGCCCCTAACTTGTCCAGCTGCTGCCTCAAAATACACTCTCCGTGGATCAGCCTCCCTGGGACCTGCCTTGACATCTTGCAAGTAAAGGTATGGAAAGACGCTGACTGTGTGAGACTGTGTTATTTACCGGCCCCCGACTTCACC
Source organism: Oophaga sylvatica (assembly GCA_033576555.1). Classification (NCBI taxonomy): domain Eukaryota; kingdom Metazoa; phylum Chordata; class Amphibia; order Anura; family Dendrobatidae; genus Oophaga; species Oophaga sylvatica. Next base: position 5,622 of record JARQOD010011118.1, read on the forward strand.
ATCTTAACAGACTTTGAGGGAAGAGTCCCACCTGTAGGGGACCCGACATCTAGCTGCCTCACCATCCCCTCAGAGATCTACAGCAGCGCTGGTACTAATTACCAGAACACTACAGGTGGCGTCACGAACTGTATATAGTTATCCCCTGTAAATATATCCCCAACAACATACGCCAGACCGCCCGGGCCACAGACCGAGCCACAGCTACCTGTGACAAGAATCCCCATAGACTTCCATGGGCTCGGCTCTGAGTACCCCATTGCCCTGGTAACCCACAATTGTGGTGGCGGGTCGACACAGGCCATGATGGTCGCACCCTATCTGATTGGAGTGCCCCAGGTGGCCTATGCTGACCTGAGCGAGCAGGACAGCCAAGACTATGCCAAGCTGAAAGCGGAGATTCGTACCCGGCTGGGTGTTACGGTGACAGCCCGTGCCAGGGGAGTTCGTGACTGGAGATACAGTTGGGAGTCTGCAGTCAGCAAACCTGATTATGGAGTTGAAAAGGTGATAGTGAACCGCTACACCCGAGCACGTCCTCCTGAGGTACAGCCGTCTGAGAGGTCATCACTTCAGAGTTCCCGGACGCTGAACTCTCGCGGTAAGAGCGTTCCAGCTATAGGGGACATATGGGAGGGTGATTGTGGTGGACAGTGTTGGAGATGTCGTGAAATTGCAGCCGGCTGTTCACTAGAGGGGGAGCCTATGTGCCGTGATGTTGGCAGGTCTCTCTCTCTCTGCGCAGAACCTGTGTGTGTGACCACCGCAGCCGAAGAGACTGGACCACAGGTGTCCCCGGTGGTTGTAAATGACTGCCCAGCAGAGGCCCTCTTAGACTCAGAGAGTCCAGTGACTTTCGTATGTGACTTTCCCCGATCTGAGGATCTCTGGGGGAGAAATGTTTCTGATGGACAGTGTGATGAAGCTCCTACTGAGGGTGCGCAGTCCCCAGGGGCAGAACACAATGCTAGGGGGACGTTAAATTTATGTGATAATGATGATGATGATGATGATCATGATAATGATGATGACCATGATAATGATGATGATGATCATGATAATGATGATGAACATGATAATGATGCTGATGCTGATAATGATAATGATGATGATCATGATAGTGATGATGATACTGATCATAGTCATGATAATGATATTGATAATAATGATGACTGTGATAGTGATGAAATTCCTTTGCAGGTGATGTTGGGAGACGAGGATGGTGGTTCTCGGGTACCGAGTGTCCCTGACTTGCCTGTGTCCTGTGACAATTTTGAGGGTGAGCAGTGGCGAGACCCCACTCTTAAAACGGCACAGGAAAATATAAATGTTCTAAATGAGGTTTCCCAGGAGCCTGGCTCTGAGGAGAGGTTTCCTCATGCTGCCATGGACAATAGCCTATTGTATAGGGACACTGAAGTCCAGGGAGAGGTCGTGAGTCAGCTCCTAGTGCCTGAGCTATATAGAAGTGTAGTGCTGGGGTTGTCACATGGTCGCATACTTGAGGGACCAGATGATGAAGTTAATGTTGTGGATGACATGTTAACTAGGGTTCCAGATCAGGATGTGAATGAGAATGAATTGTATACCCCTGAAAGTGAGCAGGATGAGAATGAGAATGAATTGTATAACCCTGACAGTGAGCAGGATATGAATGAAAATGAAGGGTATAGCCCTGACAGTGAGCCAGATGTGACTGAAGAAGTAGAGTGTGGGACGGACGGTGGGGCTTCTGGGCATGTCTTGCCAGAAGAGCCTGAAGGTGGGGAACTGGAGAAAAGTGAAAAACCCCCTATACCTTCTGTGATAGTTGGTGCCACATGGTCAGTGCACCAGGGACAGGAGGTATGTGAGTTTCTGAGGAAGAGTCAGCAGAAGTGTTCTGTTGTGCCAGGTCGTACTTCTCTGGCCAGGCACTATATCGAAACTGAGCCCGGCCCTAAGGTCAAGATGAAACCGTGCAGGATACCCGAGGCCCGCAGAGAGTATAGGCCTGGGAGGGTACAGGGTAGTGCGGATGCTTCAGATGAAGAGAAAGCTGATGTTGGCTATGACTCAGGTGACGATACAAATGACAGTGGTGAAGATGAAGCTGATGAGGGCCATGACTGGTCCAGAGTTCACTGTCTCTGTGTCAGTATTCCGGGTTTTCTAGGTAACTTTGTCAATGATTTTGCCCTTTGTTAAAATGGAGTTTGCTGTTTTCTGTGCCCTACTTCCTGTTCATTTGTTTAAAACCCGGCTCAGGTGCTGGCTTCACTGCTGGAATATTTGCTTCTGTTTCTCTGCAACCCAGCTGCTTTGTTCCTCACAGAGCTTTTGTGTAATTACCAGGAAAGTGCATAACTTTATCTTCAGGTGTTTCTCAGCCACAGCAGTTTCTACCCATGGCTCTGGACATTCTCTGCATATGTAAGTTGCACATACTGTGTTATCACTAAACTGTTGACTTGGGAATTTAACCATTGGTTCACTCCATCTGATAAGAACTGTGTTTCTGAACTGTTGCTGTTTAACCCTTCGTGCATTACCTCTGGTGATAGCTGTTGGAACTGTTACTGGAATCTTACGGACATATGAACTTGTTGTTGGACTTCTCTGAATTAAGCCACAACTGAGATTAACTTGTTCCTGGACCTTCCTGTGTTTTCTGCTTACCTGGATCTGACTCTTCACACACCAGCAGTGTGTAAATCCAGCCACGTTATCTGTGCATCAGACTTACCTTGTGGTCACATTTGTGTGAGGACTCCGTCGTAAGAACTTTACCACCCTCGCTATAGAGGTTCAAAGACTTATATATCCGGATTCCTATAACTGGACTTGTGTATATATATATGGACTCATTGCATGTCACTACGGGTTGTTTGAATATTGTTTTTGGGTGTTTTGCTGTTTCACAAATACATTATTTGCATTCAAAGAAACCCGTCTCTGATTGTTCATTGCCCCACGCTATCAGAATCCTCGAGTTCCTACAATAGTATTACAGGATATTCCAGCCTAAAAAAGAGGATTCTGCTGGGGCAATGACGGAGACAAGGGCAGACAAATTGTTCACCATAGTTAACTCTTTGCAGCAGGAGGTGGCGGCTGCACTCAATCAGATTAGAGACTTGGAGTCTCGGGTTAACCACAATGCACAGGGGTTTGGTCAGGCTCTTCAAGATCTACGTTCTAGGTTAGGAGTCCTGGAGGCCTTACCTACTGAGCCAACCTCATCCACCAGTATGCCCAAATTACCTCCATTCCGTTTTAATGGTGACCGAAGTCAATTCCGTGGGTTTGTTAATCAATGTATATTATTTTTTGATGTACATGCCTCCTACTACCGGTCTGATAGATCTAAGGTACTATGTATTATTATGTTGTTGACATCACGTGCACTGGCTTGGGCAAATCCTATGGTTGAAAGTCATGATACCCGTCTAAATAATTTGGACAATTTTCTGGCAGCCATGGCGCAAATGTTCGACGATCCCAACCGCCGTGCTACCGCTGAATCTGCCTTGCTTTCCTTACGCCAGGGGAAACGGTCAGTCATAGAATATGTTACTGAATTTAAAAGGTTAGTGGTGGACACCCAGTGGGAAAACAATGCTTTATTACCTATCTTTAGAAAAGGTTTGTCAAATGTAATCAAGGATGAGCTAGCCCGTTCAGAGTCTCCACAGGAGTTTGAATTGTTTATACAGCACTGTGTACGTATTGATATCCGTTTAACTGAACGCAGACAAGAAAAATGGGCCGCTGTAAATCGCATTACTAATTACTCTCTTCCGTCCAGGGAAACCACAGGCAAAAACCCACGAGAGGCTGAGGAGGTGCCTATGCAGGTGGACTCACTGCAGAGACGTGAGAATAATGAACGCCGCGAACACCGTTTCCGTGAGCGCTTATGTTTCTATTGTGGTCAATCGGATCATTTCCTCATCAATTGTCCTAAATGTCCTAGGCGACCCAACAAGGTGTTGGCGGTAGTAGGGGATTATGATAACACAGACGCTGAGTCTGAAGTTTCGGAAACCAGTCTACATCTAGATGCGGTTTTTCCCCAATACTGATGCCGACTTCCCCTAAAGATCAAGGGGAGAAATATTCACATTGTTCTCTTCCTATACAGATTCAGTGGGAGGAACAGTGGATATCAAGTTCTGCCATGATAGACTCTGGAGCAGGTGGGAATTTCATGGATGCTTCTTTTGCAGAGGAACATGGTATAAAGACACAACTAAGAGCTTCACCAATCACTATGGAAACGGTGGATGGTTCCCCATTAGTTTCTGGACCAGTAGATCGGGAGACAGTGCCTCTGGAGTGTAAGATGGAACCAGACCATCAAGAAACACTTTCATTTATGTTAATATCTTCTCCTCATTTTCCTGTAATTTTAGGAATTCCCTGGTTACGGTCACAAAATCCAATCATCAATTGGGAAACCAAGGAGATAACCTTTCTCCCGAAGTGCAGCTCTACCATCAGTCCAACTGTGGCGGCTCCAGTTACCCAGAACTTGGAAGAGGTGATACAGGTACCTACTCTCCCTCTGATTTATCAGGAATTCTCAGACATTTGTGATAAAAGGAAGGCAGATCAACTTCCCCCACATAGACCGTATGACTGCCCCATAGAATTGCTTCCTGGAGCAGCGATTCCTTTCGGCCATGTTTACCCGTTGGCGGCTCCGGAATTAAAATCTTTACGAGAGTATATAGATGAGAATTTAGCCAAGGGGTTTATCCGACCATCTTCTTCACCAGCGGGAGCTCCAATATTCTTTGTAAAGAAGAAGGATGGTACTCTAAGACCCTGCATTGACTACCGGGAGTTAAATAAGGTAACCATTCGTAACAGGTACCCGTTGCCCCTAATTCCAGAATTGTTGGAAAGAGTTCGCCAGGCCAAAGTATTTACCAAATTAGATCTTCGTGGGGCATATAATTTACTCCGTATACGGCCCGGAGACGAATGGAAGACAGCTTTTAGATGCCGGTATGGACATTTTGAATATTTGGTGATGCCATTCGGACTCTGTAACGCTCCTGCTGCTTTTCAACATTTAGCCAACGACATTTTCAGGGATTTATTGGACCAATATGTGGTAATTTACCTTGATGACATCTTAATCTTTTCTGACTCCTTACAGGAACATCAGGAACATGTCAAGACCGTACTTAGACGTTTGAGAGATAATCATTTGTACATCAAACTCGAAAAGTGTGAGTTCCATTGTTCTGAAATTCAATTTTTAGGCTATGTTATCTCGCCTCAGGGATTGAATATGGAGTCCAGCAAGATCCAGGCAATCTTGGACTGGCCGGTACCAGGAAACATTAAGGAGGTACAACGATTCATTGGCTTTGCTAACTTTTATAGACGGTTTATCCGAAATTTTTCAGAAATTGTCCGTCCCATCACTCTCCTCACCAAGAAGGGGAAGAAGTTTGAATGGTCTTCGCAAGCTCAGGAAGCCTTTGATCGCCTGAAGGGTTGTTTTACCACGGCTCCAATATTGATGCATCCGGATCCTGCACAGCCTTTTATCGTGGAGGTGGACGCGTCTGACTGTGCATTGGGAGCTATCCTCTCACAACGTACCGGAGACAAAGGTTTGCTGCACCCGTGTGCCTTCTTCTCTCGTAGGTTATCTTCTGCAGAACTGAACTATGATGTGGCAGATAAGGAACTTTTGGCAATTATTTCTGCCTTTAAGGAATGGAGACACCATTTGCAGGGGGCAACTCAGCAGGTAGTAGTACTCACGGATCATCGCAATTTGGAATTCCTTAAGTCTGCCAGGTGTCTTTCTCCTCGACAAGCTAGGTGGAGTTTGTTCTTGAACCAGTTTAATTTTATTATTTCGTACCGCCCAGGTTCACGTAATGGGAAAGCTGACGCATTATCCCGAATCCATACCGTGGATTCCGTGCCTGGGACCCCGTCGAAGACCATCTTGTCGGAGGCCAATTTCGTTGGAGTGCTCCGGAACCGGGACTTGTGGCAGGAGATCAAGCTGGCCTATGACGGTGACGTATTTCTTGCAGCTCCACCTGACAATGTGAATCTTGTCCTTCGGAATGGTGTGTGGCTTAGAGATCGATGTATTTATGTACCAGAGGCTGTAAGACTTCGAGTTCTCAGATTGGTCCACGACTCTAAATTGGCTGGTCATAGGGGGGTACAGAAGACGCAGGAATTGTTAACTCGTTTTTTTTGGTGGCCTACCTGCTTGAAGGATGTGAATGACTATGTCCGCTCTTGTGAAGTTTGTGCCCGGTACAAGGTTCCTCGCGTTTCACCTACTGGTCTTCTTAAACCGCTACCTGTACCGTCTCGCCCTTGGGGGTCTATTTCGATGGACTTTATTGTGGAGTTACCCACCTCTGGTGGAAAAAATACTATTTTGGTGGTAGTAGATCGTTTAACGAAAGCTGCTCATTTCATTCCGTGTGCTGGTCTTCCCTCAGCTACAGAGACAGTAGATCTAGTTATCCAGAACATTTTCCGGCTGCATGGGGTACCAGATGACATCATTTCTGACCGGGGAATACAATTTACCTCTAGATTTTGGAAAGGATTTTGTTCTGCGCTCCACATTAATGTTTGCTTGTCTTCTGCATACCATCCTCAGACCAACGGGCAGACCGAACGGACAAATCAAACCTTGGAGCAATATCTACGCTGTTACGTCAGTCATTTGCAGGACGATTGGCTGAAGCTACTTCCTCTAGCGGAATTTTCGTACAACAACTCCCAAAGCAGTTCCACGAAGGTAACGCCTTTTTTTGCCAACCTGGGTTATCATCCAAGTATTTTGCCTAGGTCTCCGGTTACGATTTCGGTACCAGCAGTTGAAGACAGAGTGACGGCGTTGCAACGTAATCTTGAAGTTTTGAAGGACTCCCTGACCACAGCACAGGAGCGTTACAAGAAATCGGCTGATAGATTCCGGAAACCAGCACCTATGTATAAGGTAGGAGACTCAGTTTGGTTGTCCACCAAGAATCTAAAATTGGGTGTTCCTTCGCAGAAACTGGGACAGAAATTCATCGGTCCATTCAAGATCACTGGGATTGTGAGCTCTGTTGCCTGTCGATTGAAGCTACCACGGACTTTAAAGGTACACCCAGTATTTCATGTTTCCTTATTAAAACCAGTCTCTCCTAACACATTTCAGGGACGTATCGTACCTCCCCCTCCACCAGTGTTGGTTGATGGCGAAGAACAATTCGTGATACAGGATATTGTCAATTCGAGACTTCATAGAAACCGGCTTCAGTATCTAGTTAGATGGCAAGGTTACTCTCCTGAAAATGATTCTTGGGAACCAGTAAGTAACATCAATGCGCCTTTGAAGATTGCTCAGTTTCATCGGAGATACCCGGACAGGCCTGGTCCAGGACCGTCCGGAGGCCGTCTTTAGGGGGGGAGTAATGTCAGTATTCCGGGTTTTCTAGGTAACTTTGTCAATGATTTTGCCCTTTGTTAAAATGGAGTTTGCTGTTTTCTGTGCCCTACTTCCTGTTCATTTGTTTAAAACCCGGCTCAGGTGCTGGCTTCACTGCTGGAATATTCTGCTTCTGTTTCTCTGCAACCCAGCTGCTTTGTTCCTCACAGAGCTTTTGTGTAATTACCAGGAAAGTGCATAACTTTATCTTCAGGTGTTTCTCAGCCACAGCAGTTTCTACCCATGGCTCTGGACATTCTCTGCATATGTAAGTTGCACATACTGTGTTATCACTAAACTGTTGACTTGGGAATTTAACCCTTGGTTCACTCCATCTGATAAGAACTGTGTTTCTGAACTGTTGCTGTTTAACCCTTCGTGCATTACCTCTGGTGATAGCTGTTGGAACTGTTACTGGAATCTTACGGACATATGAACTTGTTGTTGGACTTCTCTGAATTAAGCCACAACTGAGATTAACTTGTTCCTGGACCTTCCTGTGTTTTCTGCTTACCTGGATCTGACTCTTCACACACCAGCAGTGTGTAAATCCAGCCACGTTATCTGTGCATCAGACTTACCTTGTGGTCACATTTGTGTGAGGACTCCGTCGTAAGAACTTTACCACCCTCGCTATAGAGGTTCAAAGACTTATATATCCGGATTCCTATAACTGGACTTGTGTATATATATATGGACTCATTGCATGTCACTACGGGTTGTTTGAATATTGTTTTTGGGTGTTTTGCTGTTTCACAAATACATTATTTGCATTCAAAGAAACCCGTCTCTGATTGTTCATTGCCCCACGCTATCAGAATCCTCGAGTTCCTACAATAGTATTACACTCTGTTGGATTGTTGACCAGCCTCCGGTTTGGATGACCAGCCCTCCGGTCTGGAGAAGAGGGAGGGGATATGTGAGACAGTGAAGGAATGTGTGTTGAATGGGGTGTACATTTCACCTAGGTATAAGGGAAATGTGTGGCTTTGTAAACCTAGTGGTAGAGAAAGGTCACTACACCTTACATTCATTACACACTTGCAGCTCAGGCCTGAAACTACTCAGGTCTTGATTAGGAGACCAGAAGTAGGTGTCTGCAAACACAATCTGGAAGCTGTCTTTAGCCTGGACACAGGGAGGTGTCCCGGCACAAGGAAGCAGTCTCCAGGATTGGGAGCTGTCTTTAGTCTGGACACAGGGAGGTGTCCCGGCACAAGAAGCAGTCTCCAGGATTGGGAGCTGTCTTTAGTCTGGACACAGGGAGGTGTCCCGGCACAAGAAGCAGTCTCCAGGATTGGGAAGCACGCTCAGTCTGGACACAGGGAGGTGTCCCGGCACAAGAAGCAGTCTCCAGGATTGGGAGCTGTCTTTAGTCTGGACACAGGGAGGTGTCCTGGCACAAGAAGCGTCTCCAGGAGTGTGAGCTATCTCAGTCTGGGTGCAGGAGGTACCCCGGACACAGGAGTAGTCTCAGTGAGAATCCGTGCGAATAGCGGCTGAATAGGAGTGGATCTCTCTCAAGTCTGGACGCTGAAGGGGCCTTCAGACACAAGGAGGAGTATCTGTGAAACTCCATACTGGTAACATATATCATATGTGTTGTTTTGGGCACAGACTGGTAGAGTCTGGACCCGGATAGACAGGGCAATCTATCTATGTGTAATTAGTGGCTAGACAAGCCCAGGTTTTCTGTTTATGATTAATTTTTATCTGTTTGCTGTGGACTTTAATTTAAAGCTGGTTGCGGCCAGTTTTCACCAGAATTGCTGTCTGAATGAACTGTTTTCGTGCCATTTCTGTCTACCAGACAGCGATTCTAGAGCTATATCCCTGGAAATGTTACAATAGGAGCAGTATTATAGTAGTTATATTCTTGTACATAGGAGCAGTATTATAGTAGTTATATTCTTGTACATAGGAGCAGTATTATAGTAGTTATATTCTTGTCATAGGAGCAGTATTATAGTAGTTATATTCTTGTACATAGGAGCAGTATTATAGTAGTTATATTCTTGTATATAGGGGCAGTATTATAGTAGTTATATTCTTGTACATAGAGGCAGTATTATAGTAGTTATATTCTTGTATATAGGGGACAGTATTATATTAGTTATATTCTTGTACATAGGAGCAGTATTATAGTAGTTATATTCTTGTACATAGGGGGCAGTATTATAGTAGTTATATTCTTGTACATAGGGGGCAGTGTTATAGTAGTTATATTCTTGTACATAGGGGGCAGTATTATAGTAGTTATATTCTTGTACATAGGAGCAGTATTATAGTAGTTATATTCTTGTACATAGGGGGCAGTGTTATAGTAGTTATATTCTTGTACATAGGGGGCAGTATTATAGTAGTTATATTCTTGTACATAGGAGCAGTTTTATAGTAGTTATATTCTTGTACATAGGAGCAGTATTATAGTAGTTATATTCTTGTACATAGGAGCAGTATTATAGTAGTTATATTCTTGTACATAGGGGCAGTATTATAGTAGTTATATTCTTGTACAAAGGAGCAGTATTATAGTAGTTATATTCTTGTGAATGGGGCAGTATTATAGTAGTTATATTCTTGTACATAGGGGCAGTGTTATAGTAGTTATATTCTTGTACATAGGGGGCAGTATTATAGTAGTTATATTCTTGTACATAGGAGCAGTTTTATAGTAGTTATATTCTTGTACATAGGGACAGTATTATAGTAGTTATATTCTTGTACATGGGGGCAGTATTATAGTAGTTATATTCTTTACATAGGGAGCAGTATTATAGTAGTTATATTCTTGTACATAGGAGCAGTATTATAGTAGTTATATTCTTGTATATAGGAGCAGTGTTATAGTAGTTATTCTCTTGTACATAGGGGCAGTATTATAGTAGTTATATTCTTTACATAGGGGGCAGTATTATAGTAGTTATATTTTTGTACATAGGGGCAGTATTATAGTAGTTATATTCTTGTACATAGGAGCAGTATTATAGTAGTTATATTCTTGTAGATAGGAGCAGTATTATAGTAGTTATATTCTTGTACATAGGGGCAGTATTATAGCAGTTATATCCTTGTACATAGGAGCAGTATTATAGTAGTTATATTCTTGTACATAGGAGCAGTATTATAGTAGTTATATTCTTGTACATGGGGGCAGTATTATAGTAGTTATATTCTTTACATGGGGCAGTATTATAGTAGTTATAGTCTTGTACATAGGAGCAGTATTATAGTAGTTATATTCTTGTATATAGGAGCAGTATTATAGCAGTTATTCTCTTGTACATAGGGGCAGTATTATAGTAGATATATTCTCGTACATAGCGGCAGTATTATAGTAGTTATATTCTGGTACACAGGGGCAGTATTATAGTAGTTATAATCTTGTACATGGGGCAGTATTATAGTGGTTATATTCTTGTACATGATGCAGTATTATAGTAGTTATATTCTTGTACATAGGGGCAGTATTATAGTAGTTATATTCTTGTATATAGGAGCAGTATTATAGTAGTTATATTCTTGTACATAGGGAGCAGTATTATAGTAGTTATATTCTTGTACATAGGAGCAGTATTATAGCAGTTATTCTCTTGTACATAGGGGCAGTATTATAGTAGATATATTCTCGTACATAGCGGCAGTATTATAGTAGTTATATTCTGGTACACAGGGGCAGTATTATAGTAGTTATAATCTTGTACATGGGGCAGTATTATAGTGGTTATATTCTTGTACATGATGCAGTATTATAGTAGTTATATTCTTGTACATAGGGGCAGTATTATAGTAGTTATATTCTGGTACACAGGGGAAGTATTATAGTAGTTATATTCTTGTACATGATGCAGTATTATAGTAGTTATATTCTTGTACATAAAGGGCAGTATTATAGTAGTTATATTCTTGTACATAGGGGCAGTATTATAGTAGTTATATTCTTGTACATAGGAGCAGTATTATAGCAGTTATTCTCTTGTACATAGAGGCAGTATTATAGTAGATATATTCTCGTACATAGCGGCAGTATTATAGTAGTTATATTCTGGTACACAGGGGCAGTATTATAGTAGTTATATTCTTGTACATAGGGGGCAGTATTATAGTGGTTATATTCTTGTACATGATGCAGTATTATAGTAGTTATATTCTTGTACATAGGGGCAGTATTATAGTAGTTATATTCTTGTACATAGGGGCAGTATTATAGTACTTATATTCTGGTACACAGGGGCAGTATTATAGTAGTTATATTCTTGTACATGATGCAGTATTATAGTACTTATATTCTTGTACATAGGGGACAGTATTATAGTAGTTATATTCTTGTACATAGGGGCAGTATTATAGTAGTTATATTCCTGTATCTATTAGTAATACACATGAAGGGTAGTTCTGATATCGGACTGTATTATGTTTATGAACCTATTTTCTATGTTCTCTGTAACTCTATACCAGGAGAGAATAGCGCTGACATTCAGACACAAGGGGTCAAAGTAACAATAAATGTCATAGAGCCGAGTACATGAAATAATTGCAGAGCATTACTTCTTGTCGCCTCTGGTTTCTGCTCTCAGCTGTTGTGGCAGAGTAGTGACAATAATTTGCTGCCCTATAATCAGCTCTCGGTGATGATGAGGTTTTGCTGTATAATTCTATTATTGTAATGTTTCTTTTATTCTCTTTTCTTCTTATTGTTGTTATTAGCTGCCGCTGGTGCAGAACATCTTGTGACTATAAAGTTCTGGATCCGGGTTCATCGCTGATTTTTACTTCTTAATTGGGATTAGAGTTGAGCGAAACAAAGACCAAAACCCGTCCATAGCGTGCAGTCGGCCATGCGGTCGGCAAAACGAGCGCCAAAGTCGGTTTTCCCATAATGCTTGCAGGCGCCTTTTTTCAGCCAATGAGCAAGGACGTACACTGTGGGCAATGAGATGACATGTGCAGCGTCCACCACCATCTTAGAGAAGGGCAGTGCAGTGATTGGCTTGCTTTAGGGGGCGTCATAGTGTCTATAAAAGCCCTGAGCGCTGACCTCCATTTTACTTCTGCTGATCTTAACAGTAGGGAGAGGTTACTGACGCTGTTTATCAGTAGGGAGAGAGTTAGGCAGGAAAGAGAAGTTCTTCTGTGCTTGTGCTGATAGCAATTGTGCTGTACAGTTAGTGTGCAGTGACAGTGTTGAGGGTGGGGGACAGAAGAGTGTTGAGGGTGGGGGATGAGAGTGTGAAGGGAGGGGGACAGAAGAGAGTGGAGGATAGGAGACAGAAGAGGGTGGGGAACAGCAGTGTGGGAGTGGGGGACAGAAGAGGGTGGGGAACAGCAGTATGGGGGGTGGGGGACAGAAGAGGATGGGGAACAGCAGTATGGGGGGTGGGGGACAGAAGATAGTGGAGGATAGAAGACAGAAGAGGGTGGGGAACAGCAGTGTGGGGGTGGGGGACAGAAGAGGGTTGGGACAGAAGAGTGGATGATGGGGAAAGAAGAGGGTGGGGGACAGAAGAGTGTTGAGGATGGGGACAGAAGAGTATGGAGTGTGGGGTGTTGTGAATACTTTGGAGGCGACTTCTGAGCTGGTGCTCCCTCCGGTGGTTGCTGAGGGTAATGAACTAATTACTGAATGGCCTTCAGCTGGCTCTGAATGGTATGATATAAGTGACCTGAGTTCCCATCAGCCTTGCCGGTAATCAATTGTTCCTCCTGGTTTTGCTTGGAGCACAGCTCGCTTTCCTGCTCTCATTCAGATAAGTGTTTTTTTGTTTTTTTTTCCTTCTGTTGAATTTTCACTGCTGGTTTGCTGCTTGCAGTGGATTTCAGCCTGGTCCCCTTTTGGGGTCTTGCGCTGCAATTGTGCTCATTATGTGTTTGCACTTTTGCTTTGTTCCTTTGTCATTTTTTATTTGCTAAGTTGTTGTGAGTTACACCAGAGATCTGATTTAGGTGGTATAGATTGTGTGATCTCAGCTTTTTTTAATCAGAAGTGTTGGTATTTTTGTCAGGGTTTTTTTGGGTTGCAGTCAGAATTCTTTCCTATACTTTTTTATCTAGACAGATTGGGCCCCAGCTTTTGCTCTTTCTATTTTCTGTCTGTGTCCGTGTTTTCTTCTGGTCTAACCGCCATTATATGTTTGGGGGCTTCCTATTTCTTTGAGGATTCTGCTCCGGGGCAGTTAGCTTTCATCTTTCTGCCTTTAGGTGTAGTTATCTCTCCGGCTTTGACGAGGCGTCTAGGATCACCGTAGGTACGCTCCACAGCTACTTCTAGTGTGGCGGTTAGTTTAGGGTACTGCAATCCAATAGTTTCCAGCCTCTCTGGTGTATTACTACTTTGGCTATTTTTTGCAATTTCTCCTCAGCTACCGAAACATAACAGTATTACCGGCCAAACTGAAAATTATATGGTACTCACAGAAGGGAAAAATAGTAAAAAGGAAAAAAAACAGGGGAGTTGTCAGAAATTTTTTTTCCTCTATTTGTTGCATTTTTTTCCCTCTTTTTCTCTGGGTGCTGAGGAGGAATTTTTTTTCTCTCAATGGAGTTTGCACAGTTGTCTGGCCGTGTGGAGCAGCTTGCCACTCAGGTTCGGAGTATTGCTACCTATCTTGCTAGGCTGCCGGTTGTGGAACCTAGGATCCCCATACCAGATTTATTTTTGGGGGATCGGTCTAAATTTCTGAATTTCAAAAATAACTGTAAGTTGTTTTTTTTTCTTAAAACCTAAGTTCTCAGGTAATGCAGCACAGCAGGTTCAAATTGTCATCTCTCTGCTGCGCGGCGACCCTCAGGATTGGGCTTTTTCCCTGACACCTGGGGATCCTGTTTTGAATGATGTTGATGTATTTTTTCAGGCTCTGGGGTTATTGTACGATGAACCTAATGTCACTGATCAAGCTGAAAAGGGTCTGTCAGAAAATGTAAAGGATGTTTTGGAGGGATTCCCTGCTCCCTCTGGTCTCAATGATTCTATGTCTTTGGCTATTCAAATTGACAGACGTTTGCGGGAGCGCAGATGTATGCGTGAGAAAGTGTTGCCTTGTGAGCCAGCTTCTGAGCCCATGCAGTGTGATGGAGTGACTTCTGGGGCTCAGCGTCATGAGTTTCGTAAGCGCAGTGGGTTGTGTTGTCTACTGTGGTGATGCTTCCCATGCTATTTCCATCTGCTCTAAGCGGGGAAGACGTTTTGCGCGCTCAGTTGTCTTGGGTAGTGTTCAGACTAAATTTCTGTTGACTGTTATCCTGATTTGCTCCCTGTCCACATTTTCGGCTCAGGCTTTTGTTGATTCAGGAGCAGCTATTAACCTGATGGATTTTGACTTTGCCAAACGTTTTGGGTTTCCATGATGATACCCCTGCGGAAGTCTATGCCCCTACTGGGCATTGATTCTACCCTTTGGCGGAGAATAAACCCCAGTTTTCTACTCAGGTGATAATGAGGGTTGAACCAGATCATCAGGAGAGTTGCAAATTTCTGGTGCTGCATAATCTGCATGACATTATTGTACTGGGTTTCCCTTGGTTACAGTCTCATAATCCTGTTTTGGATTGGAAATCTGTGTCTGTGACCAGTTGGGGCTGCCAATGTGTTAATACCAACACTCCTGTTTTTTCTGCCTCTCCCCAGTCTCAGGATGTCCCTGACTTTTTAACTGATTTTTCTGATGTGTTTAGTGAAAGTAAGTCAGCATCCTTACCTCCTCACAGGAGCTATGATTGCGCTATTGAGTTAGTGCCTGGTGGTAAATTTCCTAAAGGTCGCCTTTTTAATTTATCTGTACCTGAACACGATGCTATGCGATCTTATATCAAGGAGTCATTGGAGAAGGGTCATATCAGACCATCCTCTTCACCCTTGGGCGCCGGTTTTTTCTTTGAGGCCAAAAAGGATGGTTCATTGAGGCCGTTATTGATTATCGCCTCCTGAATAAGATCACTGTTAAATATCAATATCCGTTACCCTTGATTTCTGACCTATTTTCCAGAGTGAAAAGTGCTAGTTGGTTTACCAAGCTTGACCTCAGGGGGGCATATAACCTTATTCGCATTAAGCACGGGGATGAATGGAAGACGGCGTTTAATACCCCAGAGGGGCATTTTGAGTACCTAGTGATGCCTTTTGGGCTTACTAATGCCCCTTCCATCTTCCAATCATTCATAAATGATATTTTCAGGGATTTTGTGGATAAATTTCTGATCGTTTATTTGGATGATATCTTGATTTTTTCCAATGACTGGGACTCTCATGTGAAACATGTTCGGACTGTGTTCTAGATTTTGAGAGAGAATGCACTGTATGTGAAGGGATCAAAGGGTCTTTTTGGTGTACAGATGGTCTCATTTCTGGGATTCATTTTGTCTCCGTCTGTTATTGAAATGGACCCGGTCAAGGTTCAGGCCATCTGTGATTGAGTTCAACCTACTTCATTGAAGGCTCTTCAGAGATTTTTGGATTTTGCCAATTTTTATCGTAAATTTATTGGTAATTTCTCCAGTATTGTTAAACCATTGACTGATTTGACCAAAAAGGGTTCCGATGTGGTGAATTGGCCTCTTGAGGCAGTTTCTGCGTTTCAGGAACTTAAGCAAAGATTCATTTTGGCTCCTGTTCTATGGCAGCCTGATGTTTCTCTGCCGTTTCAGGTGGAGGTTGATGCCTCTGAGATTGGGGCAGGTGCCGTTTTGTCCCAAAGGGATCCAGAGACCTCTAAGAGTAACCCTTGTGCCTTTTTCTCTCGCAAATTTTCTCCAACTGAACGTAATTATGACGTGGGTAATCGGGAGTTATTGGCCATGAAGTGGGCCTTTGAAGAGTGGAGACATTGGCTGGAAGGAGCCAAAATCAGGTGGTGGTCCTTATGGACCATAAGAACCTGGTTTATCTCGAATCAGCCAAGCGACTTAATCCTAGACAGGCCAAATGGGCCTTGTTTTTCACACGTTTTAATTTTATGGTTTCTTTTCTTCCGGGCACTAAGAATGTTAAGGCGGATGCCCTCTTGAGGAGTTTCTTTGTGGATTCTCCTGAATTATCTGATCCTGCTGTTATTTTGAAAGAGGGTGTAGTTCTTTCCGCCTTTTCGCCCAATTTGAGACTAGATCTGGAGGAGTGTCAGGAGGATAAACCTGAGTGCTGCCCTGTTGGGAAATTGTTTGTCCCAGACCAGTGGAAGAAGAGTGTGATGTCTGAGATTCATTGTTCCGTGTTGGCTGGTCATCCCGGGATTTTTGGTACCAGAGACTTGGTGAGTCGGCCCTTTTGGTGGCCTACTTTGTCTCGTGATGTCAGGGACTTTGTGCAGTCCTGTGGGGACTTGCTCTCGTTCCAAGCCTTGCTCTCGTCTCTCGTTCTAGTGGTTTGTTAATGCCATTACCTGTACCCAAGAGACCATGGACCCATATCTCTATGGATTTTATTTCCGACCTCCCTGTCTCTCAGAGAATGACCGTTATCTGGGTAATCTGTGATAGGTTTTCCAAGATGATACATCTTGTGCCATTACCTAAGTTACCTTCCTCCTCCGAATTGGTGCCTTTGCTCTTTCAGCACGTGGTTCGGTTACATGGCATTAAGGAGAACATTGTGTCTGACAGAGGAGTCCAGTTTGTTTCCAGATTTTGGAGGACATTTTGTTCTAAACTTGGTGTTCAGTTGTCTTTCTCCTCTGCATTTAACCCTCAGACCAATGGACAAACCGAGAGAACAAACCAGACCTTGGAGACTTATTTGAGATGTTTTGTGTCTGCTGATTAAGATGACTGGGTCTCTTTTTTGCCTTTGGCTGAGTTTGCTCTTAATAATAGGGCTAACTCTGCCACCTTGATGTCTCCATTTTTCTGCAATTCTGGGTTTCACCCTCGATTTTCTTCAGGACAGGAGGAGGCTTCTGTCTGTCCGGGGGTTGACTCTATTGTGCAGCATATGCAGCAGATTTGGGACCAGGTAGTGGAGAGGTTGTCTCTCTCTCAAGAGAAGGCCCAGCGGTTTGCCAACCGGCATAGGACTGATGGTCCTCGTTTTAAACTGGGGGACTTGGTTTGGTTGTCCTCAAGGAATATCCCTATGAAGGTTGCATCTCCAAAATTTAAGCCAAGGTTCATTGGACCTTATAAGATCATGGAAATTATTAATCGGTTTCCTTCCGTTTGCTTCTTCCAGGGACATTTAAGATCCATAACGTGTTCCACAAGTCCTTATTGAAGAGGTTTGTCGAGCCAGTGGTTCCTATGGCTGCGCCTCCCGATCCTGTTTTGGTTGAGGGCAATTTGGAGTATGTGGTTGAGAAAATATTGGATTCTCGTTTTGCTAGACGGAAACTCCAGTACTTGGTTAAGTGGAGAGGTGATGGTCAGGAGGACAATTCTTGGGTGTTTGCTTCGGACATCCATGCTGGGAGACTTATCCGTGCCTATCATCGAGCTCATCATGATCGGCTGGTTGCGCAGGTGAGGGTTCGGTGACCCCTCCTCAAGGGGGGGTACTGTTGTGAATACTTTGGAGGCGACTTCTGAGCTGGGGCTCCCTCCGGTGGTTGCTGAGGGTAATGAACTAACTACTGAATGGCCTTCAGCTGGCTCTGAATGGTATGATATAAGTGACCTGAGTTCCATCAGCCTTGCCGGTAATCAATTGTTCCTCCTGGTTTTGCTTGGAGCACATCTCGTTTTCCTGCTCTCATTCAGATAAGTGTTTTGTTTGTTTTTTTTTCCTCTGTTGGATTTTCACTGCTGGTTTGCTGCTTGCAGTGGACTTCAGCCTGGTCACCTTTTGGGGTCTTGCGCTGCAATTGTGCTCATTATGTGTTTGCACTTTTGCTTTGTTCCTTTGTAATTTTTTAATTGCTGAGTTGTTGTGAGTTACACCAGAGATCTGATTTAGGTGGTAGAGATCGTGTGATCTCAGCTTTTTTGTTAATCAGAAGTGTTGGTATTTTTGTCAGGGTTTTTTTGGGTTGCAGTCAGAATTCTGCCCTATACTTTTCTATCTAAACAGATTGGGCCCCAGCATTTGCTCATTCTATTTTCTGTCTGTGTCCGTGTTTTCTTCTTGTCTAACCGCCAATATATGTTTGGGGGCTTCCTATTTCTTTGGGGATTCTGCTCCGGGGCAGATATCTCTCCGGCTGTGACGAGGCATCTAGGATCACCGTAGGTATGTTCCACGGCTACTTCTAGTGTGGCAGTTAGTTTAGTGTACTTCAATCCAGTAGTTTCCAGCCTCTCTGGT